>QGOI01002685.1:0-19931 GCA_003313885.1 Boletus sp. MG55
GCCGTGTTTTTACATACCCTGAGGCAGAGGACTGCGTGGCAGTCGGAGAGGGGGACAAAGAGGCCAACGAGGAAACAGCTACAGATGAAGGGAAGCCTGGAGTTGCTATGCTAGCACCATCAGCCAAGAATATGGACGTGGAAGTCGAAGATGGCTGTCCATCAGTAACAGGCGCTGTCGAAGCAGATGAAGGATATGTTACGGCAGAGGTAGACGCTGTCGAAGAAGTGGTGGTGGTGCTACAGAGGAGTGTAAGTTGGTAAGTGGGGATGGACGAGGGTGACATACGAAGATACAGAGGACGAGGGAGAGGAAGTTGGTGATGGGGTAGGGGTAGGGGTGGCGGATGGATCGGGCGATGGAGGAGGAGTGGAGGGTTGAGAAGGGGGAGAGGTCGAATCGGCGGAAGAGGACTGGGAGGGAGTGGGGATGGGGATGCCGGGTAATGAACTGGGACTGAAGGAGATGGACGAAGGAACGGGAGTGGACAAGGAAAGGGTGGACATGGCAGGGATGGTCGGCGGTTGGACGTCGGCTGGGAGAGGCGTGCGCCGGTGATGACGTGCCCAGAGAGAGGGATCGAACGCACGAGCCAGAGAGAAGAACAACAAAAGGAACGAGATGGCCTGCCAGTGCATCATGTCGTCGTCAGGAACGCGGCGGGTAACCAACCTCGTCAGCCAAAATGATCACTAGGGTTATGTAAGCTCATCTCTCATGGCCCTCTCCGCCTCAGACGTACGGAGCGCGCTCTCGCTGCCCCAGTCCACTTCTGCCCCATCACACGCTCGCAGGACCCACTCCTCCACCACAAAGAAACCAGACGGCATCTCCCGCGAACTATACTCCCTCATCGGCCCGTCCGCGCCCTCACTCGCCGCCCACCTCGCGAAACCGAGACTCAAACAGAAACCCAGCTTTGGCGCAGGCGGTATCGTCAAATGGTATGCCACTCCATTCATGCACACATCACCTCCAACAATCTCTGCAGGGAGCACAAGCCGTTCACAAACAGCGCCCGTTCAGATGCCTTGCAACTCTCTCACTGGGTCAAAGTGACTGACCCCAATGGCGGTACGTCATACCCCATCTCCCAGCCATTCTCGCTCATCCTCTTCCAGAGTATCCGTTCGCAACATACAACGTACAGCCAAAGACATACAACTATTCCCAGGACGAGTACACCCGTCTCTTGGAGGGTTCGTCCACCCCAATCCCCCCTCCCAACATCTCACAACCCTTCATAGACAACGAATGGACAAAGGAGGAAACCGACTATCTATTCAGGATCGTGCATGATTATGATCTCCGCTGGTATGTCATCCACGACCGCTACGATTACCCTGATGGCCCCCTCCGCGCGATCGAGGTACCTTCCCCCACACACCATCTAAACACACACTCACACTCCGAAACAGGACCTCAAAGACCGATATTACAGCGTATGTCGCAAGCTCATCAGGAACCGTCCATGGGCCGGAGACGAGTCGAGTAAATCACAGCTCCTCAACAGTTTCCAATTTGACAAAGGTACTCCATCGTCACCTGTAGATCACCACCACAGTACAACTCAGCCATCTAACCAGAACGGGAGAAAATGCGCAAGAATTACATTGCCAGTCTTGAAGATCGAACCCCCGAAGAAATCGCAGAGGAAGAGGCTTTATTCGTAGAACTCAAACGACTCGAGCAAAACGAGCGTAAATTCAGAAAAGAACGTGACGACCTCCTTCGTACATTGCTCGGAGTAGACTCTGGTCTTCCTGACATCGCCGTCGAGGAAGACGGCCCTTCACTCCTTTCCATCGAAGGCATCAAGAAGAAGAAGAAAGGTACTGGCATGGACATCGATCTACCTGCTACCCCATCCAACATCATTCAACTCGGTCCGCCCATAATCAAAAAAGCACCCTCAGCAAAATCCGCTCTCTACGGTAAGATCGAGCCGCTCGGTCAGCTTCTCCAACTCATCCCACTACAGACGCACAACATTGCATTGTTCGCGTCGAACCTTCTCCAGGCTCGACCAACACAACAAAAGTCACACACGTCCCCGTCCACCTTCGTGGTTTCAAGCTTCCCGTTCCAAAGGCGACCATTGCACCAAAGGTCACACAGGCACTTGCAGAGCTGGGCGTCACACACACGCGTTTGGTAATGCCAACGAGGGAAAACTGCTCTCAGCTGGAATTGCTGTTGGATGCTACAAGCGCTTTGATCGAGACCAAAAAACTCGTAGATAGGGTAGATCAGGACATTCGAGTACTAAAGGCAAGGCTGGGCATCAGAGAGAGTGAGAGTGCCGATAGGGATGGCAAGGAGTCAACTCCCATGGATGTCGATGAATCCAAGGAGGATAAAGATGGGGATGGGGATGGAAGGGCTCAGAGCATCGTTAGCGCCAGGAGCGGCAGAGGCAGGAAACTGGTGCGCTGCTTTCCAGATTGTCAAGTTTGGGGGTACTGAATTTTCTCGTAGTCGCGCCGCTCCATCTCGGTTTCCTCGATTGACACCTCTGCATCAATACCCACACGTACAGGGACCAAGAGGCAGAAGAGAGGGTGATTTTCTTGATGCCGTATGTACAATGTACATCATATGACACGTATGAATATTCAGACAACCCTTTACACTGATCTAGCAAAAAGATAACGGCAACCACATGTCCTCTTAATCGCGCGAAAACCGTAGGAAAAAGTTGACGATGATAGCGACTTGAAAGAAGGTTATCGCGTTCATCCAGCAGAAAGGGGGGACGTGGGACTCACTGAGCAGTGCAACGCACAGGACGGTCTATTGAGATCCGATCAACACACCGAACAGCACAAACAACAAAGATAGTGATACTGACCGGTCCTACGCGATCATCGTAAGGTCCACGGCCACCGCGGCGGATGGATGCGGCCCGCCAGTGGTAAGTATATAGAGCATACACCATCACGGCCATAGCTACTTGTGTCAAACATGCACGCCTGCCTCGGTCCACAGTGACGTACCAACGGCTGAAAACATCGCAGCACTAATCCTGCTAACCTGTGAACCATGTTCAGAGTCACATCTTCACAGCCGAAAGACAGTGCGCACCTGATCCCCAAAGTTGAGCAGACCGACAGCGAGCCCACCGAGAACGACGGTGAAGTGAAGCCATGATAAAAACGTTCTCTCGTTCGCAAACGAAACCTTTGGTTCTACCCTGACCGGAAGGGCGATGCGCTTGGAGGCAGTACGCTGGAGGAGAGGCTGGGTCGACATCTGGACCCTGAGGCAATCGTGACTTTTGATAGTGCTGGCAGCTTTTAAAAAGAGGCGCCCGAGGTAGAGACCGGTGATCAACCCGGCATTTCAACCCGGTCTCGACACCCCTCATATGGAAAATTAGCCCCTAATGATATGGTGAGAGCACCCCGCTTGTGAGGCCGCAGCGGGCGTTCCTGTATGAAATGCTGTGAAGTTGCGGTAGTTATAACCGCAGCTATCGTGCTGGGATTGACACCCACGCAAGGCCCGAGCATGCTACAAGCACTTCAACAGGACATCGAATACGTGGACGTTCGCCCGCATTCCGATCACCATGAACCGACCAACTTTTATGCGACATGGGTAGGACAATGTTCGTGTACTTTCTTGTCTCGCTCTCCGGCGCTCACCCCTTCTTTCTACTTCAGCCTCTGCAAAGCACGCCACCCCCGAGCTGATTGCGTAAGTTGTCATGCAACGCTTGATCGACGATATCGATCGACCTTTTGTTGCAGCGCAGATACCCTGCGGAAATTGTACCCAGGGTACTCGCTCGTCGTCTCGGAAGACCACAGGCTCCCCAACCTCCTCGCGCTTCCCGGTATCACAATCCATCCTTCAGACTCTAAAGAAGCAGAATTACAACAACTCTCGAATGTCGCATTTCGACCCATACCCGGACAGATCGAGGGAAAGGTGGCTGGATCGCTCGTCGACGATGTCATCGTCGGCTCGTTCAAGCTCACTTGGAACGTAAGCATTTCCGTCTATTCATCGAACGTGAGTAAACCAAGTGCGTCGAGCAGGGGAGCGATTTCGTCGTGCACGTCACAAAGGTATGGATGGCGCATGAACGCAAATAATATTTTGGACGCGCTGATGTGTGGACTAGTTTCTTGTCGGAAATTTCTTCAAGGCTGTCTATTTCATCCTTCATGACGGTCCTGAGCAGCCCGCGCGAGATCTCGTGCTGGCTGCTTGCCTCCACGCAGAACAGATCCACGATGAGATCTGGGTCTTCAATGGGGGTTTCTGGACCAAAAACAAAGCACTCTGGCTCGAGATCAAAGGCTCATCTTGGGATAACGTCATCATGAAGGAGGAGAGCAAGCAGGCCCTGCAGAAAGACATCTACGGATTCTTCAAATCAGAGACGACGTACAAGAAACTATCCATTCCCTGGAAGGTTGGTATTCGTTGCACTTGCGTATCGTGGCAGAGTATACTCAGATTCGCCCTAGCGTGGCTTGATCATGTATGGACCCCCAGGCAAGTTTCTTAATCGAACCGCTCGCATATATGCTGACGGGACGTCCTTCCCAGGCAACGGCAAGACCATCAGCATCAAAGCCATTATGAAGACCTGCGTAGAACGTCGGTTCACCCCACTCTACGTGAAATCTTTCCAGAGTGAGCGAAGAATCCAGTTAAATTATCGTAGGGAACTTACATGGATCCAAAAGGTCACCAAGGCGAAGAAGGAGCTATGCAGAGCGTCTTCTCCCAAGCACGTCAAACGGCCCCTTGTGTGGTATGTATCACACGAAACAGATACTTGACAAATCAGCTCAAATGTTATTTAGTTGATATTAGAGGACCTCGATAGTTTGATCAACGATCGGAACCGATCGTTTTTCCTGAACCAGCTTGATGGGCTCGAAGGGAACGATGGCTTGCTCGTCATCGCCACCACCAATCACTTCGATAAACTCGACCCCGGCTTGTCCAGTCGTCCTAGCAGGTTCGATCGGAGATAGTGAGTTGACAAACATACAACAATTACTCGCGCTAACTAGTCCGGCAGTCTATTCGATGATCCCGACCACCAAGCGCGTGTGCTGTATGTCAAGTATTGGCAAGAGAAGCTCAAAGACAACGACGAGATATCGTTCCCCGACTCTCTCGCTCAGGAAGTGGCAGACCTGACACAAGGATTCAGTTTTGCATATCTGAAAGAAGCATTGTAAGTCTGACCTTTGACACGTATTCGATATCATGCTAATCATCTTTGCCTTTGCTCAGCGTCTCAACCCTCGTACGGATCACCAACGCAGATGTCGACGAGCGGATGCCATTCTCAGTCGTGTTGAAGGACCAGATCATGTCCCTTCGCAAGGAGCTCGGAAAGCAGACTCCTACTGTAGAGCACACATCTCACGAGGACGAGTCCGTTAGCGTTTCTTCCGCCGAGTCCGATACTACCTCGAACCTGCCGATGGCCCGAGTCATCTGCGCCTTTCCGCCTCGACATGGCGCGGTTTATGGAAACCCAGCTGTCCAACGAGCGCAGGTTCTCCACGCTCCGCCTTCTGCGTATCCGCAGGTGATGCCTGGTTCTCTACCGTTGAAAGCCCCGCCGATGCCCACTCCCTGGCGCCGCGCACGACCGGCGTCCCATGCCAGCACCAGCACCAGCGACGTGGGCGTCAGTCAAAGGAACCCGTTCTCCACGGAAACGTTGATCAAGATCGATGATGAGGTCCATCTTGAATAGTCCTCGGACAATGACGCGTGACGTTTGGATTTGAGGAGCTTGTATGTTATGCTTTGCTGTATTCTTACGCTGGACTATCGCCGCGTTGCCATGTCGTTTATCCATTTGACTCCCAATTGATGAGTGCTGTTGTGATCTGTCATGCCAGGACGTCAGTGGACACGGGTGGGTCGACGTCTGCAAGATAGACTCGGCCCGAAAGTCTGAAATTGTTCGGCGGTGATCGATATCATCTTCCGGTGACAATCCCAGTCGTTGAGTGCATGATCCTCCTCGAACCGTCATGGTAAAACGGCGTGTCGACTAAATCGTTCTACCACGTTCTACTGCACTGGTGTCTGAATGTCATTGCTTGATTAGCCAGCGCCAGGACATATGACGCCATGAAAACGAGAGTTTCAGCGGTCGACACCGGTTTCCGATACCATCCCGGTAAAAGCCTGCCATGGTTTGCGGCGGGAAACACTGAGACGGGCGGACAGACGGAACCACACTCTAGGCGACTGCTCTAGTCCGTCATACAACTGTACACGTGACCGGTGTGCCAATGGGCTCGTACCTGGCCCGGCTCCGGTTATTGCGCCTGATCTCTGTCTCTACATGAGGTCAAGCCGCAACTCAGAAAACAGCATTCGACAGACACGTACCAACGGCGTATTTCAAGTCCCATGTTTTTACCCAGTCCCGGAGGTCGATTTCCTGTAGGCGCGACGACTTTCAAATTGGCTGTTCCACAGCGCACGGTCAGCAGTGCCAAGGTCCGCTCGGGAACGTCTTCCGAATTGAAGCATGCTCTCGTGCTTGAGGAAGTCGCCTTCACTGCCTTTTACCCCGCTGACGTCTCGCTGAAAAGCACTCCGAGAGGCCTTAACTGGTTACTTCGGTTTGTCGCAACTCCCTGGGCTTGCCTGGTGTTACTGAGACGTGGCGCGTTATTACCTTCAGTCCGTCGAGAGTCTCATTGCAGGGTTATCACAACTATACGGGTGACTCGCCGAGTTTTGAACCTTGTGCTCAACTTTACTAATACCGAACGTGCTGCCACCAGGCTTATCCTTATGGGTACTATGGCCTTTGGTATATCTCTTTGGCGTTCTGCTCAAAGTTCGTAATTATCCATCGTATCTCTTACACATTTGACCCAAGTCGTCTGCAGATACCCGTTCATCCTGGAGCACCACTCCTTAACCCTTACAATATTACTCAAACCGAACCTTCCAAGCCTTCTCCCTGGCCGCTTGTCATCTTTTCTCATGGATTAGGAGGCAGTAGAACCGCATACAGGTAACTGTAACTTTCCTCTAAGGATCCCCTTTGTTCAGTCTCTGGTACAGCCAGCTCTGCACACGGATCGCATCTTCTGGACGCGTGGTGCTTGCCGTGGAACACCGGGATGGATCTGGCCACGCTGCTATGCCTTCGTCCTCCGATCCAATACCATACATCAAGGAGGCTAGTCTAGTGTAAGCCCAAGACCACCCAATATCGACGGTGGCCTTGACCATGTTCAATCTCAAGCTGGCCACCTGATCACCCTGCTGAACGATGTAACATGCTATCTTTTCGAGGTGAACAACTCGACTTTAGAAGGAAGGAAATATACCACGCTCTCCGAGCAATTCGGAATCTTGTTCGCAACGGTCGCGAAGATGCTCGACATTCTTTGGAAACCACGGGAGATACTTCTATCGATTGGTCAACATGGTCCAGAGTCGGATCCGAGAAGTCAATCGAATGTGAAGATAATGTTGTGCTCGCCGGACACTCGTTTGGAGGAGCCACTGTCGTGAGTGTCAAGGTTATTCGTTTCATACACGGGAAAACGTTGATTGGGTGGAACAGCTATCTATTATCTCCAACCCGCCCCCGGAAAACGAGCCTCCGATACCCGTTCAGAAAGCTCTGATACTCGATCCCTGGCTTGAACCATTACCCTCTCCAAGCCCTTTACCCCACCATAGATTCAAAGAGGAACATCTCCCCGGCATACTAGTCATAAACTCGGCAAAGTTCACGCTTTGGAAGGATCATTTTGATCGTTTGATTGAAGTTAGAAAGTCTTGGGCAAAGGGCCGGTGGGAGTTGTTGACGATCGGTGCGTTTTGTCCACGTCAAACAACAGTCCTGGTCTAAACGCCTGAAAGTTGGTTGTGAACACATCTCTTTCTCGGACTTTCGGATCTTGCCATTCATATCTAGCAGGACGGCGCGATTGATTTTAGCCAAGATACTACATCTCTCCTTGGCATTTCTGGATAGTGATGGGACTGGGACGATTGCGGGTTCATCGGCGAAGAAGATGGAGATTAGAGTGATCGGCCGGCGGGCTGACGGTAGACCGAAGCGACAGATAGTAGGGAATTTATGTGATGTCATCTTTCATTAGTACAGCCTTTCCTGTCCTTCGAGCTAGAAACTGACTGCAGATGGTAATAGAGATTAGATAACAGATGACTCGACGGACAAGTCATTAATTAAGCGGTTACATCACAAACGCGCAACCTTCTCGACTGGGTTGCCTTGTTTCACAATCTACGACGATGCCCGCACAGGTAGACGCTCCCGATACCTCCCTTTCTCTCTTCCAAGCTATCGGGTTATCGAAGTCCAAGGCCGCCGAAGCAGCAAAGAGCGCGAAGAGCGCCGCGATTCTGAAGAACCTCATCCTCTCACACGGCCTTGCCTCTGAATCAGATCCTCTCGGGGAGAAACGAGCCGTGCTGATCGCAGCGCTCGCCGTCCAGCTTACCAAAGCGCCCAACGTCGACGATGCCAAGCAAAGCTACGTCGTCAACGCTATCCGCGAAGAGAAGCTCAAGTCGGTAGACCAAGTAAACGGTCCGTCGTCTCGCTGTCGTATGCTTGTGCCAGCGATCGATGAACGTTGCGATGACTAGTGGCTACTAAATTTCTCGACTCTCGCTCGCTGCCGGTGGACGTGGCCGAGTTCGACGAGGCGTGTGGCGTCGGTGAGTCGCGTGCGACCTCTGTGGTCTGTAGCTCGTTCGACGATCGTACCATCAGGGTTCAGTATCACGTCGGATCAACTCGACGTCTTCGTCAACGAATACGTTCGGTCAAACTCCGTGTCCGGGTGGACCAGTCTCGGAGCTGTCATAAGCGGTGTGAAGAACATCCCTTCTCTGCGGTGGGCAAGTCCGCTCGAGATAAAGAACGCCGTCGAGCGCGTCTTTGCGCAGTCGTTTGGCGCGAAGGAGACTGCGAAACCCAAAGCAAAGGTAGGCGACATCGATCATGCGTTGTAGTGTGCCTCATGACTCTCATCAGGAGTCGAAGAAGGAAACCGACGTGTCGACCACTAACGAAACATCGGACAACATTGCGGCGCAGGGTTCTGACGCTGCGCAGAGGGCCAAATCTAGGAAGGTGGTATTCGAGGAAGGTTTCCTCGGCGCGCTCCACAAACCGGGCGAAAACCCGCAAATTAAACCCCAACTTCGTGACAAACACTTGACCGTCACCGGCGGTAGGGTTTGTACTCGGTTCCCCCCAGAACCCAACGGGTATTTGCACATTGGTCACTGCAAAGCTATTTTTGTGGATTTTGGCTATGCTGCGCATCACGGCGGGAGAACATTCCTTCGTTTCGACGACACCAACCCCGAGAAAGAGGAAGCAAGGTACTTTACGAGTATCATCGAAGTCGTTCGATGGCTTGGCTTTGAGCCATGGAAGATTACCTACTCGAGCGACTACTTCGACCAACTACATGAGCTCGCCGTCGAGCTGATTAAACGAGACAAGGCATATGTTTGTCATTGTTCCCGTGAGTGGACACTGGCCGGCTTTCGACTTTTACTCACGCATCGTGCATAGAGGAACAGATGAAAGCCGATAGGGGTGAAAAGGTTGCTGCTCCCCGAGCGTGTATCCACAGGGATAGGCCGATCGAGGAGTCCCTTGCAGAGTTCGAGAAGATGAAGGATGGTTTCTATCGCCCCAAAGAAGCGTTTTTGCGTATGAAGCAGGATCTGACCGATCCTAATCCCAAGATGTGGGACCTGACGGCTTATCGGGTTCTGGACGCATCGCATCACCGTACGCGCGACAAGTGGAGGATATACCCTACATATGATTATACGCACTGTCTCGTCGACAGTTTCGAGAACATATCGTACGTCATCCAACTTGTTCTGCGTTGTCAAGAGTGGATTCAAACGACGTGTAGACATTCTCTGTGCACCACAGAATTCGTGACTTCCCGCCAGTCGTACGAATGGCTTTGCGACGCACTCGAGGTCTACAAGCCGAGGCAGTCCGAATTTGGGAGGTTGAACATGACAGGGACGATAAACTCGAAACGTAAAATCCTGCAGCTCGTCAACGAGGGATATGTTACCGGATGGGACGATCCGAGACTTCACACTGTCATCGCACTTCGCCGTCGAGGGGTTCCCCCGGAAGCGATTCTGTCTTTCGTGAGCACTCTCGGGGTTTCCACAGCTGAGTCCAACATCCAGATTGGCCGATTTGATCAGACGATCAGGCAATTTCTGGAGGGAACAGCACCGCGTCTACTGATGGTGCTGCGTCCCCTCAAAGTCACCATCGAGAACCTCCCTGAAGATTACGTCCTCATGGTAGAGAAACCATTGCATCCCAAAGTCCCCGAGCTTGGCACCTCCACTATTCCATTCACGCGTACTCTCTACATCGATGCCGATGATTTCAGGCTGGAAGATTCCAAAGATTACTTCCGGCTCGCTCCAGGCAAGACTGTCGGTCTTTTCCAAGCACCACACCCTATCACGTGCACGTCGTACAAGACGGATCCTACCACGGGTCAGGTTACAGAGCTTGTTTGCAGACTCGAAGACAAGGGGAACGCCAAACCGAAAACATACATCCAATGGGTCGCAGAACATGCACCGTCCGGAAGTCCCGTCCGCGTGGACGAAACGCGGATTTTCTATCCCCTGTTCAACAGCGACAACCCGTTGGCCGCGGTGCCCGACTTCAAAGCGGATGTCAACCCACACAGCATGGACATCGTCAAAGGCGCCATGGTTGAAGTCGGTTTCTGGCCACTGGCACGGGAGTCCGTGAAAAACGCGCTCACAGAGGCCAGGGCTCGTGCCGAGAAGTCAAAGGCCGACGGGGCTCAACAGTTCTTGGACCCTGAGACTCCCGTGGTCACTCCTGAACAACTGGTTGGCAAGGAGTGTATACGCTTCCAGGGCCTACGTGTTGCATACTTTTCCGTGGACTCGGATTCCCGCTTGTCGACGCTTGATGACCCATCAAGTCCCTACAGCTTGAACCAGGGTGATGTCTTGGTACTCAACAGGATAGTTAGTTTGAAAGAGGACGCGGGAAAAGGAGCGTGATGGCGACTTTGGTCAAACCCCTTCGTGGAATCGGGTACTGGTAGGATATCATTACACGTGTGCCACATATATGCTAAGCAGCTACAAGCGCGTGTAGCCCGTAGATCTCTTTCCGTACAGTATAGTAGACGCTCGAGACGTTGCCCTCGAGTTCGACCTTTCCTCGGCCTGTCTTGCGAACGGCGACGGTGTCTTCGATGTCGTCCGTCGGCTGGTCTCGTCTGGCTCCAGCACCGCAGATAAGAACACCTTCGCCAATGAGTTCCGCTGGTATTCCGATCGATGCGAGTCTGGCCTTGAGAGCTGTCAGTTTGAGCTCTCCGATCATCGTCGAACGCGGGAGCGGTCGTGCTAGCCTCGAGCCAAGTACCCGATTACCAGGAACGTCCGCCCTGACATGCGCATCAGCCGGTACTGAAACTCCAGATGGCTCGAGAATGGGTATAGTGGAGCTGAAGTGGTTCACCACGCGTCCAGTCACGTAACCGACCTCGTTGTCTTCAAACTACCAATGGCATCCAGTGAGTATCCGATATCATCCTAGAACGGTCAGCTTGGTTACGTACCCGCGACATCTTGAGCGTGCTCAACAACTCGTCACTTAGCGAGATCGAGAAGGTGTTTGTCTGTTGCCCAATTTGTATGCTCTCGCCCGTTTCGGGGACATATATGTCTTTGGTCATCGCGCGGATCTGCCCACAGCTCTCAATAAGTGCCTTCGCCGCGTCCATGGAGGCGTGCACCAAAATCTACAGATCGTGGTTAATCCAATCCCTGCCACTGGCGGCATTTGACGTACCATTTTGCGAGGATTGACTTGAGGTACTATGGTTTTGACGGCACGACCATCATTGAGACCCTCCAAGTCAATGAAAAGGAGGCGGCAGGAGAGTTGAATCTCGATCTCGGACGACACAAACTTGGAAGGTGTTTCTTGCACCGCAGTCTGCAGAACACGTCGGTTAATCCGGCCAATACCCTGAAATTGAGAAGAATGTGACCTTTGCGTCCTCTTCCGCCTGCTTCCGTTTCGCCTCTCTGATGTCGTCGGACTCTGCCTCCTGCTCAAAGACCTTACCTCGACGTAACCACATTCCAACGTCAACGGTTTCGCCATATTCGTCGACTTTCCGTTTCTTTTCGACATATGGGAACATGCGGAATCGTTGTGCATGACTGCCTGTGCTCTTGAAGAACGAGGTGGCCTTGGAGACATTGCCCTTGAGATATATATCGAACGATAACAATGTTTTGGTCAGTCCATCGTCCATGTCAAGTCCCCAGTCGGCATTATCCTCGATCTTCTCCGCCTTTCGTCTACCTGTGGAAGTCGGCACCGTGGAATCGCCGTCGGCCATGTCCATCTGATCCTCATCCAACGCACGCTCGACTTCATCTTCCTCTTCAGAGTCGGATTCCTCGTCGGATTCGTCCTCGTCCGCCTCGAGCATGCGTTGATTACGGACGATGGCAGCTTGTTGCGCCGCTTCCTTTTCTTTGATTGCGCGTTCTTTGGCAAGGTAGTATTCCAATTCAGCACCTTGAAGAGGGACTTTCGAATTCATCTGAGAGAGCTTGAGCGCCAAACATTCAACTGAGAATGATTAAAGGTACCCTCAGGTGCAGAGATCCGTCCATCATGACGTTGCTGCCTATCTTGCCCTTGTCCCAGGTATCGTCGCCCCTTTGAGAGCTGTTCCATCTATCAAAAAGCATGCGAGCGAGAGTCCCTTCTTCACCTCTGTTTGTAAGGAGTATGACGTTGTCAGGAACCGCTGCAAAGTCAGCAAACAATGACCTAGAAGGTCCATGTGAGAGTGACGCCGGAACAGCAAGAATGAGTTTTGGTTCTCTTGACGAGTATTTCTGTACGAGTGCCTGTGGATTCAAAAAAAACTCGAGATGCCTGGACGGAAGGTGAGCGCGGCAAAAAGAAAGAGAAACGTGCCCGCACTTGAACCGTAGCGCGAACGCGCCCAATGCTTCGTCATCCGCTTCATCATCCGCTCGTCGTCGTTTAGATCCCGTTTTACCAGAGCCATCGACGCCGACGTCCTCTTTGCTAACGGTACCACCTACCCATTCCATCATACTTCGGACAAACGTCAACATTTCGCGTCCGTTACGAGATAAAAGGCAGATGGGGTAGCGGAAGTCTGCATATTTCCAGTGTTGGTCTAGCAGGACGAGCAACTCGAGTAACCGAGGACCGGCATCACAGGGCAAAAGAAGGGAGCACCTGGACGACAACGTAGCGCCAATGGCGTCTGGAAGACAGAGAGTCAGCTGCTCGCGGGCGGAAGGGGTCAAGACCGAGGCGCACCGATCATGGCGGCATCACGGTCTTTTCTTCGACTTGTGATGACGTTTGCGCGGTCTGCGTCGGTTATGAAGAGATCTGGTCGAGCAAGCGGCTCGAAAATACCACCCGCGGACGGGCGAAAGAGGACTGTGCCATCGAGGTGGCGCTCTCTCATGTGATTCATGTTGACAGCATATACGATTGTACCAGCTGATGGAGAACGAATCTTCCATATGGTGCCACCGAGGGTGTGTCCAGCAGAAAAGGGTGTGATAGTTATACCTTGACATTTACCTGTGCAGCACGGTGATTATTATCATTATTATTACGGGAGTAAATACATGCGATCCAGGGCACGCCAAAACTGACCCTGGAGGTGTGTGGGCTGGGAATATCTGAGGGTGTTGACAGCATCATAGGCCTCGTGGACCTGGTTCATGGTGGCAATGTATTTGGGAGAGGTGGAATCGAGTGCTTGCGGGTCAGAGTCGCTGGGTGATTCTTCCTCGGAGACGGCTTGTTCGTCGCGGGTTCCCTCGATGTCTTCGAGGGTGACTATGCGTGCCATGGCCTGGACGGGGATGGTGGTGTATGCGGGTGCTTTGAGGCCCCAGCGGGCGTAGGCGTAGGCGTAGAGGCCGGCATGTGCGAGATCGCCGTGGGAGAGAAGGACGAGGTCGATGGCGGGGGCGCACCTGTGAAAAGGGTGAGGGGAGATCAGCACGGGGGCGGAGACGCGCACTCTCGTAGGGTGGCACAGTAGGAGTGGGCGGGGGTGGGGTGTTCCGGGGACCAGTCGGGGGAGCCGCAGTCGAGGAGGACGCGCACGTCGTCGACCTGGAGGAGATACGCGAGTGGGACGGTGCTCTGCGCGCCGACTGCACCTGCCAGTGGTCTGAACGTGATCATTTGGTCAAGTAATAAAACATTTGGCATGCTCATTGACATAAACTAACCGACTCGTGGGAACGATTAGATAATGACCATGTGTTTCTCGACCTTTTTAACCCTCGGCCCATCTGTCTGGGCCACCACCCATCCTCGCCTCTCTCCAGTAAGTACTCTACGCGTCTGAGCGCGTCCGTCCACCTCACCATCACCCCTTTCTAGCCAATCCCCCTCAAATCATGCGTGAAGTCATCTCTGTCCACGTCGGCCAGGCCGGTGTCCAGATTGGAAACGCCTGCTGTACGTCCTATCCTCCTGCGCGCCGCATCTACACGTGTCGCGCACTTATCTGTAATCGATCCGTGCTAATTTATCTTCACAGGGGAACTCTACACCGTCGAACACGGTCTGAGTGTAATTTCATCCCTCCGCTATTTTCTCCAGTGTCCGCTGATCCGACACGTCTAGCCCGATGGTCGCCTTGTCGAAGACTCTCCATCTTCCAACGACAGTGGCTTCAGCACGTTCTTCTCCGAGACCTCGTCGGGAAAACACGTGCCTCGGTCACTTTACATTGACCTGGAGCCGAACGTGATCGACGAGGTCCGGACTGGCACCTACAGGAGTCTCTTCCACCCAGAGACCCTGGTCACGGGTAAGGAAGATGCCGCGAGCAACTGTATGTCGTCTAGCTTGTCTGTATGCTATTTTATCTCATCCCATCCATTCAAGACGCTCGTGGTCATTACACGATTGGCAAGGAGCAGATCGACAACGTCATGGACAAAGTTCGTCGCCTCGCCGACAACTGTGCTGGTCTGCAGGGGTTCTTCGTGTTCCACTCCTTTGGTGGTGGCACTGGATCGGGCTTTGGTGCTTTGATTCTTGAGCGTCTTTCCACCGATTACGGCAAAAAGTCAAAGTTGGAGTTCAGCGTGTACCCTGCTCCGACGATGGCAAACTCCGTCGTTGAGCCTTATAACTCCGTCTTAACGACCCACACGACCCTGGAGCACTCCGACTGCTCGTTCATGGTAGGTCGAAATATTACGTATCTACATGCAGTACGCTTACCTACATCTGATCCAATCAGGTTGACAACGAGGCTATTTACGATATTTGCAAGCGGAATCTCAACATCACGTCTCCTAGCTTCACCAACTTGAATCGCTTAATCGCTCAGGTCGTCTCATCAATCACTGCCTCTTTGCGGTTCGATGGTTCTCTTAATGTCGATCTGAACGAATTCCAGACCAACCTGGTTCCGTAAGTCTTTGTGGCGTGCTCTGCCTCGGTACTTGAGCTAAGCGTCCCGTAGTTTCCCTCGTATCCACTTCCCATTGGCCACATTCGCACCCATTATCTCTGCAGAGAAGGCTCATCACGAGCAAAATTCGGTTGCAGACATGACCTTCTCGTGTTTCGAAACTGGCAACCAGATGGTGAAGTGTGATCCCCGCGAGGGCAAATACAGTACGTCAATTGATGCCTTGTATCAGTCGCTTATTGAGTCGATTACTAGTGGCTTGTGCATTGCTCTACCGTGGTGACGTTGTTCCCAAGGACGTCAACGCGGCTGTCAGCATCATCAAGACCCGACGGACCATTCAATTCGTGGACTGGTGTCCCACTGGCTTCAAGCTCGGTATCTGCAATGAGCCACCCGCTCACATCCCTGGTGGTGATCTTGCCAAGGTATCTCGCAGCATGTGCATGTTGTCGAACACGACGGCTATCTCGAGCGCGTGGAGCCGTCTCGACCATAAATTCGATCTCCTCTACTCTAAGCGTGCCTTTGTCCACTGGTACGTTGGTGAAGGTATGGAGGAAGGCGAATTCTCGGAAGCGCGTGAAGACCTTGCCGCACTCGAAAAGGACTATGAGGAGGTTGGGATCGACTCTGCCGATGTCGAGGAGGGAGGAGAGTACTAGATGTACAACCTTCTTTACACGTTCACCTTTTGCATGATTTCTCGTGGTTCTCTATACGAAGCTAGTCGTTCCTGTAATTTGTTTTCGCCATCGTTGATGAATTTTACGATACCGTTACCGACACGATTCGTCGCGTGCCCAAAATACATTGTTGGAACGCGCTTTTCTCATGTTGGCGGAGAATGTCCAGTCAGCAATATATTCCGGTTCCGAGGGGGGTTGGGCCGATGAAATTTCCAAAACAAGAACCATCCCGACAAATTTTGCTGAGGCGTGTTGATATATTCTGCCTCTTGTTCCCTACCTCCACGACCATCGACCATTTAGCTCTCCACCATGCGCGAAGTCATTTCTCTTCATGTCGGTCAAGCTGGCGTCCAAATCGGTAACGCATGCTGTGAGTTTATGATATGGTTACTAGTCACCCTTACCAACTGACTACACTCCAGGGGAGCTCTACACCTTGGAACATGGTCTGAGCGTACGCTATTTTCTCTGTCTCTATTCCAGGACATACTTTAATTCCACTTTTCAGCCTGACGGTCGCGTTGCAGAACCCAGTGCGAGCACTGATCAGGGTTTCTCTACGTTCTTCTCTGAAGCCGGTTCCGGGAAACATGTGCCCCGCTCCCTCTACATTGATTTGGAGCCCGGTGTCGTGGATGAGGTCAAGACTGGTCCCTACAGATCACTCTTTCACCCTGAGACAATGATCACTGGCAAGGAGGATGCCGCCAACAATTGTAAGCCTATATCCACGTATCAGCACACGCAAATTGCTCATCGCTCCTCGATCGCTATCTCATCGCAGATGCCCGTGGTCACTACACTGTAGGAAAGGAGCTCATTGACCCAGTCATGGATAAACTGCGTCGCCTCGCCGACAACTGTTCCGGTTTGCAAGGCTTTTTCGTTTTCCATTCCTTCGGTGGTGGCACTGGATCGGGCTTCGGTGCACTTCTGTTGGAACGGCTCTCGACTGACTACGGAAAAAAGTCCAAGCTAGAGTTCTGCGTATACCCTGCCCCCCAGCTCTCTAGCTCCGTTGTCGAGCCGTACAACTCCGTTCTAACGACTCATACGACTCTCGAGCACTCAGATTGCTCTTTCATGGTAAACCCTAGATCAAAAGAAGCATCGATTGATATTCTAATGCATCCTCGTAACAGGTTGATAACGAAGCTATCTACTCCATCTGCAAAAAGAACTTGGGCGTTACGCAACCCAGCTTCGTCAACCTGAACCGCCTCATTGCGCAGGTTGTTTCCTCGATTACTGCTTCTCTGCGGTTCGATGGCTCCTTAAACGTCGACCTAAATGAGTTTCAGACTAACCTGGTTCCGTGAGTGATAAGGCTTCCTTCACTGTTCTTTTCCTAAGAAATCTATCTAGTTTCCCGCGCATTCATTTCCCGCTTGCCACTTATGCACCATTACTTTCCGCGGAGAAAGCTACTCATGAGCAGAACTCGGTGAATGAGATGACTTTCTCTTGTTTCGAAAGTGGACATCAAATGGTAGTGTTGTTTGTTGAGATGATACCATTATCTGGTTGACCTTGATCTCTCCTAGGTGAAATGTGACCCCAAGGAAGGCAAATATAGTATGTCGGTAACGTAATTACTCGTAATGACGTACTGACTCCTTGAGATAGTGGCGTGTGCCCTCTTATACCGTGGGGATGTCGTTCCAAAGGATGTTCAGGCAGCCGTTGCCACCATCAAAACAAAGAGGACCATTCAGTTTGTCGACTGGTGTCCCACCGGCTTCAAGCTCGGAATTTGCAATGAACCTCCGGCCCACATCCCCACTGGTGACCTTGCAAAGACGAGCCGCAGCCTCTGCATGTTGTCGAAGTGAGTCCTCAGAATCCATGTCCGGCCATCAGCTGACTTTGTGATGTAGCACTACTGCCATATCTGTTGCGTGGAGTCGTCTCGGTGAGTCTTTAGAATTAGAGTGGCTTCCCACATCATTGACGCCATGCCAGACTACAAGTTTGATTTGATGTATTCGAAACGTGCTTTTGTCCACTGGTATGTCGGGGAAGGAATGGAAGAGGTATGTCGTCTCTTTTTCGCAATTCAAAGCCCTTACCGTGTCGTAGGGAGAATTTTCAGAGGCTCGGGAAGATCTTGCTGCGCTGGAAAAGGATTATGAAGAGGTGGGCACCGACTCAGCGGACGTCGAAGAGGAAGGCGCCGAGTATTAGGCAATTCGCTTCCGTTGTTGTCTTCGTGCTGATTTCCCGCCGATATATTACTCTGGATAGGTGTTTTAGATAAAATACTTAACAGCAAATGGCTTAACGGGGACTCATGGTCCATGCAATTTATATTTCTAAGATTTTACCAAAGAATCCATTTTTCGATCCCTTGGTTTCTATATTATCTGGAGGGTGTTCCATCTAAGTCAGAGTGATGGTTATCTCTACGCCAAGACCATTGTCAACGAGCATCATGGAAACGCTGTTGCAAGCATCAGTGCTTCAGTACTCAAACAATATACTCAAATAGTTTTACCTCGACAAATCCTGCACTAGGTAGAAGTAACCTTCGGGTGCATTCTCAGCGGCCTTCAACATCTGCTCCCTCGAATGGGTAGTCAGCAGGCCAATTACCCTTGACCCGGCGGTCAAGCCGCTCACAACACCAGCAGGTGCATCCTCTATAACAACGCCTCATCAGAAAATACGTCTATGTCCTAACTCGGAAAGTGAAATCCCTCACAATCGGCAGCGCCGACGCCGCACCTGGCAGCCCCCTCCAGGTACGGTTCCGGGCTTGGACAGAGTTGTTATACACATCGACGGGCAAGGAACGAGGGTATTACTGTGGTTTCCCTTTGTGGACGTCATCCGCAGTTACGAAATCGTCGGGAGCATCTATGTTTGCTGCGTTCAAGGCGGCAGTAGCGTAGGCTCTTGTCGCAGACGTGCAAATCGTCCACAGCTGGTTTGGCTTACTCTTGGCGGGCGACAGCTGTGGTATAGAGTCAGTGACTCGTTGAAAGAGCCACGTAACGAGAGGATAACTCGCATTGTCAAGGATGGAGCGTACGCCAGGGAGAATCTTGATGCCGTTGTCTGCACACTCGATGATGGCTCGCTCGAATCGGTCAGCTTCATCCTAATCAAGCAGCAACGATCAGAGAGACGCAGAGACGGGGGACTTGGGGAGCCAACAGACCTTGAGCAGTTCTGGATCGGCGATGCCGCACCACTTTGCAAGATTATCTTTGGTCCTGACGCCATGCGAGCCTGCAATGGAAGCGGGTTGGATGGCAGTGTGGTCAGCTTGAGAAGTGGGATAGTTACTGTGCAAAATCGTCTCCACGTCGAGGCCGGGGTACGTCTTTGCAAAGGTAGTCCAGGCCCCGACGACGCCGGTGGTCGAATCGACCAGCGTGCCGTCCATATCAAATAATCTGGCTATAATATAAAGTCATCGCGAATGGTGGGATGAAGCCGGGACTCACACCGCGTCCACCTGGAACTTTACCTCGGGCATCGTACCAGCTGATGGAGGTGAAGACTCGGATAGGCTCACAGTACGGGCTGGGCTTCCGGGTCCCCACGAGGCTACATGACAGTACCTGTTTGGATCTAATGCCATTGTCAAACAACCGCTCGCCAACCATCCCAATATGGACTGCATCATCCTACAAAGATGCCGCGACGTCGTCAACAGTACACTCAAGAAAGCATCGACCAGCAACTACAGCAGATACAC
>QGOI01002688.1:0-16137 GCA_003313885.1 Boletus sp. MG55
TAAACGTGGAGTGGGTTCGTTACCAGTTGCGCTTCATCTGCGGCGTGTGAGTGGGGAGGCGTGTACCGTGATTTCCTGTGGACATACCGCTTGGCGCAAACACTGCCCGAATTTCTCAAATTCATGTTTGCAGCAATCTTTGCGAACGTCGGTGTATGTTGCAACAATACACTTTCCGTACGCTGTTGCCTGTGACGAGCAAGTCGTGGTGGAGTGTAGAGCAAGGCGTTTCAAAGGGCTCGTTGATTTTTGTGCAGACTGCATGGTGATGGAGAAGGCCAGAAATGTAAAGTCGTCACGTCGTACTACTTTAATAACAATCGTCATTCAACGCCAGCACTAGGCCGGCATGCCCAAGTTCTAAACCTCAACCTCAACGTCGGGACCCAATCTCATTCTTTCTTTGGTTTCTTACCCACCAGACCATGTTGAGGGTTTACCTCTTGGTCGCTTGTATCTGTGTGTTCATAGCCTCAGTCCTCTACCTTTTCTACTTCAACCGCCTCGTCGCGGCTGTCATTGGTTTATTCCTAAGAATCAGGTACTGGAACAAGGATGGTTCCAGCATATGGATCCAAATTGGTGAGTACTCGACACTCAAAGAAGTTCACGGGTATAAACCATAGAATGTCACGGTACTAGGGTCCATTCACTTTTCGATTCTTGCTGGCAGAATCCTCCTGAAGGATGTTCTATACTACTCAAGCAATCAGACCATCAAGATCGCCAAAGCGCAGATTTCCTGGAGGTATTGGCTGCGCGTTCCTGCGACCGAGGATGACCTGAATCGTGCGCATGTCGGCGGAGAGGACTGTGCGCCATTCTCTTCCTCGTCTTTTGTCGAACTTGGCTGATAGACCCCCTGGAAGTTAACCAGACGCATGCACTTCCTTCATGCCGCATTAAGGTTTCTGCCCATGGATTCGAGTGGTTTCTGTACAACAGAACTGCAGCATACGATCATATCGTTTCTCAGATGCGAGTCAAAGTACCACCAGCTCCTGATGAATCTGAACCCCGGCGCTACGGTTCTCGTACTTCAGGCTTGGAGGGTAAGTCCAGCGCTATGCCTGCTGTCGCTACTTCCTACAAATTCTGTCAGGCCGCTATCCTCCATCTGCGTTAGCCAGTATCAAGCCACCACCCGTGATTCATGCCGCCATAAATTGGATCAAACGACAAATGCCATATCTGGATCCCAAGGATTTGCTGCCAATATCCATCGAGGTCTTCAAATTGGCCATTGTCTGTGGTAATCCATCGACGCCGAGCCTCATGGTTGCTGAATGCCATAGCGCAGACGGTACATTTGGGATCGTACGGGTATGCTGCCAAGTGCCTGTCAAGTTTGCATCCTATACTTCGCTGACATCTGACCTAGGCAAGGTCTAAGTGTGACCTTTACAAACAGCTTTTGAACTTCAGGTTCCAGAATGCCCTTATTCATCTTGTAGAAAACGAACGATACCAGGGATCTATGACTGGCGCGGGCCATGCTATTCGAGCACAAACAGAAACATCCATGTTAGTAGCCATTATCAGGGTCTCGTGTGGATGTCATCTGACACACTACAGTTACGCCGATCGCATTCCGCTGAACTATTTATCTTTCGGGGTATTCCTTAAAGTATGGAGGGGAATCAGGCTGTACTCTGCGTTGTTTTCTCCAAACCATTCGGCGTCCAGTGGATGCGAGGGAAGCACATTCAAGCCCGACAAGAAGAGTTTGGATGAAAGTAACTTTGTCGGTGGTGATTTCAGGAAAGTTGAATATGCAATCGAGCGTCGGATTGTAGAAGCCCCGGTGCTGGAACTCTCTTATTACGTGGACGTTGTCGGTGAGGTCCCCGCCGAGCCTGATGGACCGAAGGGGATGGGTTTGGAGTCGTATGACATTGGGAATGGTGATCTGCCTCCTGAATGGGGAATTGACCTGGTTATTCGCAACGGTGCGTTACGATATGGTCCGTGGGCCGACCGACAGCGGTGAGATTCATGTCATTCACATATTACCCAGATTTCTAACAATTATTTGAAGCGCTCACCTCCAGCGAACTTTCTTCCCTCCCACCTTCCATGACATGGATGCATCCCAGCGTCTCAGTCCCGGGGACAAACGGATATGGACTGCAATGAAGATTTTCGTCGAATTGCGTGAAGAAACCACATTGAATCTCCCATTCCGCGAAGCATCAAAGAATTGGCAATGGGACGGTATTGCGGATATCCCGAAATCCCGGATACGAGAGCACGCTTCCCTACATGTCGCCGCTGGAGATAGTTCTTCCATCAGTTTTCTTATTCCAATGGTCATAGGGCCAGATGGATACGAGTCTCGGCTGGAAGTGCATCTTGACACCATCGAGGTCACGTCGAGTTTGAATGACATTAAAGTCATCACTGCAGAATCTTGCCGAGTGAGCACCTCGCAGTATACCTTACATATTTGGCTTGACTATTCATAGGTTTCTGCAGCGCTCCCTGCCCCCCTCAAGTGGAACGCGGAGCGTCAATGGTCATTTTCCGTCTCCTTGCGGCAGCCAGTTATCTTTCTTCTGAGGGATCATATCAATATGATTACCGACCTTTCTCGCGATTGGGCCGGTGGGGAACCCACGGAATGGCACCATTTTGTGCCAACTGTCTACTCGTTGGAGCTCCACCTGCATCACTTTGATTTAAACCTATACGCCAACGATCAGAACATCATCGACAAGCCCTTGATCAAAGATGAGAACAGTGCGCACAGATTTTTTGAGGGATCTCATTGACTCATTGACCTGCTATTAGCTATGGTTAACCTACGAGCCTCTCGGCTTTGCGCGATGGCGACGATCCCGTCGAGCGTATATCTCCCAGAAGCTACAACCATCTCTTTTGCAGTTGATGTGCCAGAGCTCTCCGTCTGCATGTGCTTGCCGAAGTGGAATACGCAGTTTCTTTATAACCAGGGAAATGAACAACACGTTCTACAAGCAGGGAAATTCCGATTAGATGGTACCTACTATTACTGGGCGGAAGTTCACCCAGACAACATCGAGCAGCTTAAAGTTGCTATCTCGGTACGTCGCTCGTCTCACAGCATTCTTGCATGTACAAACTTGAGAATAGGTCGGTGATGTCGCCATGAAAACATTGGGCTGGGCGATCAGACACTTCATGGTTCTGCGTGACAATTACTTTGGCTCCTTCACCCATTTCTCTACACTAACCGAGTATCTGGAGAAACGGAGCAGAGAAGAAGTGGGTGATCCTATCGAGAAGAAGTGGCGGCCAGAAAAGGTGAGCTATGCAGCACAGCGAGTGAATTGTTCCCTCAAGTAACGTACAGACAAATATGCTTCAAGTTGAATTAACCTTGGTGGTTCAACATGGATCTCTGTTACTTTCTGCGGGTTTACCTGGTTTTGAAAAACATACGAGCATGGCAACCGCAACGGACGTTGGTACTTCGCTGTACCTTGCATTCCCTGAATTGCAACTTAATCTTCGGTTGCACGATTATTTTATGGGTAAGTGACCACTGTGGTAATTACAGATGGATATCTCACATTGTTGTAGAGGTGTCACTGAATGTTGATGAGCTCAAAGGACGTATCATGGAGATATGTCCGGAAGATGAATTCTTCCGTAATAGAAGGCGACCCTTCAAGGAGACTCTTGTTGTCGATGGTAGGTGGTTATTTAAATATCTGAAGATGTAAGCCAATTCGTCTTAGGTATTGAGATTACCGGCAACAGACTTTTCGGTCCGCAGCCACGTACACGCACATACGTATGCGTATGGGAAATCGCTTTGGGTCATGTCAAAACCTTTGCAACGCCATTGGAGAGCCGTGCTCTCCTCGCGGTCATTGACGTGTTCCGAATACACTTCACGGACGTCGCGAACGCTCCTGCAGACGAATTCAGTGTCCCTCTCGATCCGGATTGTGAGTGCGCTTTTTGTCGAGATGACTTTTCTCATGATCACCCTAGTAACGTACTTGAAGCTTTCCTTGAAGGCTTTGAATGCTACTTGCCTTGCTGGAGTGGCTGCCATCGATTTGGATGTCCCAAAAGGATTTACTTTGCATACGAACGACTTGCAGGGTCAACTTTGCGGCAAGTCTCTCAGCCTGAGGCTACCTCGTGTGTCTGTGAAAGGCTTGGTCACTTCGGACACTTCCCGGAAGTCGTGGTCTGAAGCTGCAGCCATGGACTTCGACATCGCACTTGACTCGTTCACTTGCCCTAAGACAAATAAAAATCCTCAGGGCACATTCTTGCATGAGCAAGACCTCTTGACTCAGAGAGCTCAATACTTACTCAGTCAACTCACAGAGGCTCGGGTTAACTTTGGGGCCAAATCACATGTTTCATGGCGCAATGGACGACGTCGCCCGCCCCACCGCATACACCGGAATGATCTTTATCTCCCGCCTCTTGTACTCCCACAGTTCAGCCGCTTACAGAATTCCGGTGTTCAGCGACAGCAACAGCATCCCAGTCCTCTCCCTCGTTGGTCCCTGCTCTCCCATTTGTCGGAATCAGATGGAGAAAATGTATCTGAAGCGGATCGGGATGCACGTTTGGCACGGAGTCGCATTTTTCAACCAATCCCAGCAAGCAATGCAAACGACTCTGAACCATCCATGTCGGACGACGAGTCAGATGATGCCGATTTGACAGAAGACAGTTCGTCGGAAAGCGAGTGGTCCGCAAGTCCTGGTAAGTAGTAGGATTGATACATTGGAGTTACCTGACCATCACCGCAGAAGAGAACACGAAGAGAATCCTCCTCCATCACTACGAAGGTTTCACTAAGCGTTATAGGGCGTGCTCATTAGACGACATATCGAGCAGAGAAGGCTCGCCTTTCGTCATGCTGAGAGTACGTATCATCACCAGAAGACTCGTGCAGTTGATTATATGTTTGTTAGGGCCCGGCAGCCTCCAGCTTCCAGAGACCTGATAATTTCTTGAAACCGTCGTCATCGATCTCTCCACTCAAGGTGGAACTACCCGCTAGTACCGATTCAAAATCTATGGTTCGCATTCAATGCACCCATGGTGTCGAGATTCTTGTCACTCCACTCCTACTTTTTCTTGCGTCTCGCCTCAAGGATGAGATTGAACAACATGTAATGTAGTTTTTGCCTTTGATCGATACCCGACTCAACCCTGGTACAGGACCTTAGCGCAGAACTGATTTTGGATGTCGTTCTTGCACGGCAATTGTCCAGCTTCGTGTCCTCGGAGAAAGACGGCCCCTCGTCGTCCACAGCCCTCGATATTTTGGTCCATTCTGCGCGTATGCAGATATTGGAGCAAATCCTCTTGAACAAGGGTGGCACCGGCCCATCATCAGTTGCAGGCGGCTCTGAAGACAGTCAGGCCATCGATGTCGTCTTGCACAGTTCGCTCACGAATTTGCGTATCCAAACCATTTCACAGACGCAACGCGCTGCGATGTCCTTCCAAGCGACCTTTGACGAACTCACCATCGGGCTGGGTAGGCTTCCACCCGCCAAGGGCGTCACCCTTGAATCTCTACAACCAGAGTTCTGCTTGTCGATGTACGCCTTTCAGGCGAACCATGCGCACAGCCATGTCGACATGTCTTGCGGTAATCTCACAGCCCAGATGGGGCCATCAGATCCGGAATACATAGCCTCCCTATTACTCACAGCGAAAAATCGTGTGGGGGTGCTATCGAATACTTATCAAGAATGGAGAACCAGATTCACTACGTCGTTACTAGCCATCGTGCGGCATATCCTCTGGCTCACGAGGGACAATGCTCTTGTAGATCCCCTTTCCATCATACAACCATCATTCTTGGTTCAGCGAGGACTCCCGCAAGCTCTGCGGACGAACGGTCCGCTCAAATTTTGGTTTCACCTTCGCACGTGTTTGCGACAGTGTGACCACACTGCAGACTCCGAGCAGTGGAGTGGAGACCAAGAAGTGCGGCAACTCATAAAATCTCGTTTAGCCAATCTTATGGTAGATTTGGATACGCTCGACGAGATGGATACCAATCCCTGGGACCTGCTATTCCCGCCTGAAAATCCAAGCCCTGCGAAGCCCTCCACCGCTCTACTATCCGTAACCTGTGGAATTGGAGCCATGCACCTGACTATATTGTCGGTCTCCTCGAAGTCTCACAGTTACATCACGAGTTCTATGCTACGATTCCAATATCAATCCAACCCGCTCGTCCAGTTCCACTCGACTTCTCATACCTCACTTCCTTCACAAGCAACTCAACAGATCGCTATACTTAACGTTGCTGATATCTCGCTGTCTGCCTCGCCTCACCTCGTCGACTTCGCTCGGGGTGCAATTCGGGTCAAAAAATATTGGTCGAACGATGCCGCCCCTGATGATCACCCTACTCAAACCACCCGTCCACCATCCCAAACCATCTTGGTGGCCCACGTTGGAAGCATGAACTTCCGTGCTGGAGCAGAGAATCTCACTTTCGAGGTCACTGGTTCTTCATTAGATTTTTCCTCATCCTCTCTCGTCCGTCCGGACATTGGGACGGAGTCTGCAGGTGGTGTATTCGCATTCGACAATATCCACGTTCGAGCCCGATCCAAAGGAGCCGATTCAGGTCTCTCTGAGCAGGATATCCTGGCGTCATTGGCTTTGGCCAACGGGAGAATTGATGTAGCGCAGCACCATGATCTGGCAACAAAAACACTCCGAGTCGTTTTCGGACTTGAGGAGATTCTGGTCAGCGTTCCGCGCAGTGCCATCCGACTGTACCGCTTCGTGGAAGAATGGCGAGCAGACTTCCTTCCCGGTGTTGAGGCCACGGCAGAGACGCTTGTCTCAGAACTTAAACGGAATAGCACGTCGACGGTATCTAAGCCCTCATTGGCGCACAGCTCGGAGAGACTACCTACTATTCTACATGTCAACGGACGCATTGCTAGACTGGGCGTCACACTCCAAGTGATGAGGGGGACGTGGCTGTCTTGGACTGTGGAAGATACCACAGCGTTCATTTCCTCCTCACCCACTTCACCGTCGAAACGGACGTACGATTTCGGTCTACAGTTGGGGTCGCAGGGATTTACCATAACCTACAAGTCCCTCAGCATGGAGAATTCTACAGGATCTCCTCGAGTCAAGTTT
The DNA here is from genome assembly GCA_003313885.1 of Boletus sp. MG55. Taxonomy (NCBI): domain Eukaryota; kingdom Fungi; phylum Basidiomycota; class Agaricomycetes; order Boletales; family Boletaceae; genus Boletus; species Boletus sp. MG55. Next base: position 7,129 of record QGOI01002688.1, read on the forward strand.
ATTCTGCCCGCCCTCACATTGACAGGACATCAACGCAAGGGTGGTATCGAGCTACTTGGTACCCTGGACTTCGTGAACACCATGATCAAACCCTCCCACATGGACACCCTCCTTGTGGTTCAGCAAAAGTTCGGCCAAGACTTTACAGACTTGCTGGATTTAATCCGAGAGACTCGTCAGAAACATTCCGCTGTATCCGAGCCCAAACGAGCGATCGGTTTCCCCGGCAGGGTCATCGTACACGTCAACGTCAAGGGTTTCAGAGTGGGCTTGGAGGCCCCCTCGTCTGTGTTCTATCTGGAGTGCCAAGATGTCTGGGGAGACATTACCACAGAGGACGATAAATTGGAATGGAAAGTTCAGCTCCGCAATCTCGCGCTATCACTAGCGCGGCGCACAGGTGTGGCCACCCACAAGTATGGGTTCGACGTTAACGAGAAGTCGGCATTCGTGGTCATCAACATCACCACATCGGCGAATGACGGGGTCCTGAAAGTATCTGTACCAAAGATTCATGCCGTCATGCAACCAAGCTCGATCAGCGAGCTCGGTGACTTCATTGATTATCACCAGGTATGAACCCTTCCCCGACCTCAATGCCATATCTAATGATTTCTAGGCTGATCTGCTCTCCCGGAGGCAACGGAGAGCGGCGGAATTGGAAGCATTCAAAGAGAAAACTAGAAGCATCCTAAGGACATTCGAATCGCAGACTCCAAACGCCGATGCGGACAAGCCATCGTGGCTAAGCAAGCACACCATATTGGTAGAAATAGAGCGAATTGGGGTGGCCTTCCCCTTAGCATTTAACCAGAGCATCGGATTATCGGAATGGGCTAGTCAAGATGCGACCTCCATTCGCGCGTTCTTATTCTCTGTACGGCGGATCAGATTCTGTTCTCAAAAGGGAGAAGCGGGCCAGATGAACACCAGAGAACTGTCCTTCCAGTTCGTTAACCGGTAGGTTGTCTTTGCTCATATGTGATCGCTAGCTGAACCGCTCGCAGGTTTAGACAGCATATAACCACGGACTTCAACTCGGACAGCCACCAAACTCACAATCGTCTGGTTTACCCGCAGATGAAGGCCCAACTTCGTTCAGACACGTCACTCTCCAAACACCAAATCTGGATCGCTGCCAATATCACCGGTTTCATCCTGGATCTCGATTCTTCTATCTCAGATTGCGTTTTCTCTCTAATTGACGTTTATCGTCAAGGGAGGGAGAGGATGGAGCGTCTCGCCAGTAATATTCCTCACGGGGCGGCCCCTCAACCTCCAGAGCCGGTGTCCCCCGCAACTTCTCTGGCCGATGAACAGACCGCTTCAAATATATTTGGGGCCTTCGTTTTTGAAAGTGGAGAGATCCGTGTGCATAGCGAGGGGAGACATGAGAGGGCGACGTCTTCTGCATTCTCGGATGATGTTGATGATTCCCTCCCAATGACGGGCACAGAGCTGATTAGGCTGCCAGTCGTGTCCGCATGGATAGAGTACCGAGCGTCATCAAACGTCAGCACCATCCCTCGGCCACTGCTACCATCCATTTTGATCTTCAAGGCCAAGATCCATTCTAGTCAAAACACACTCAGGCCCACGCTACTACCATTCATCTCAGACATCACCGACTCCATGCAAATGCGAATGAGGGTGACCACGCGCCATGACGAGATTCCCAACCCTCCGGAGATATTTGAAGGCAGCGGGCCGGGACCTTCCTCACCTTCCATGGTAGTACCAGATCTTCAGAAGACCTCCGGACTGCAGATCAATTTTTCACTCCGCATCGACCAATCGACTCTCGAGTTTACGTGTCAACCTGATGTCAACGTCCTGGCAGCATTGCGGTGGGAGAGTGGAGGATTTGTAGTGAGCATCTCTCCTGGTGCAAACAGGGTGACCTTCACCGGCTCTGTCGATGGCCTCACTGTGGGCCTGAAGCACGGGTTCTTGAGTGAAGATTGTGTTAACCTAGCTGCCCGCAACCTTGCATTTTCACTGGCGTTCGCTAAGACAGGGAATCCAGACGGGAACATCGACAACACGGTATCCTTGGTCGTGAGCACTGACATGTCAGGTGGTATACGTTTTTCGCGCCTGCAGGACATGCTGTGCTTCAAGGCAGTATGGTTGGACCGTATTCCGCTCATTGCCTCGGAGCATGCATCTCCAGAGGCGTCTGGCATTATCGCACCTGCTCCACGCGCCGCCGCTCCTGTGATCAAGCAAGAAGTCACCACAGCAATCATCATCCGCATACGTTCAATCGAAGTCAATGTTGACCTTGGCCAGTCCATTAGCAGCGTCACGCTCAACATGGAAGACACCCTCATCCGCACAAGGTTTTCGGAAAGATGTCGAGAACTGTCTCTATCGGTTGCAGATGTTGCCATATTCGCGAAAGGGAATATATCCGGCCATGTCACAGTACCCGATTGCATGTTCCACACCATCAGTAGGGATGGGGAGGCTCTTCTGTCGGAATCCACTTCCGCAAGGCTATTAGAGCTTACCATGACCAGTGGCCCTTTGAGCGCTGAGCTGGAGTCAGAGCATCAACGTTTGTTGGTTTACCGGTCAGTCTTCTCACGCCGAGTAACGGACGACATAATTGATTTCCTTTCCAGCGCGGATCCTGTTCAGGTGGATATTCACGACGACTGGTCGCTTATCTCTTCATCAACCGGAGACAAGGACCGGCCACTTCTCCTTGCATTCACTGTTCATGGTAAAGACATCACTGCCCTGGCCACAATATCTACGATCCCTAAGCTCATGCTCTATGTCAACAGATTCAAAGCAAACACTGCCGTTCAACGGGCTGGAGCTAGTCGGGAATCAGAGGCGTTCCGCGCTACTCAAGGTCCCAAGCCAGACAAGCCACTTACCGAAGTGGCCTCTGCTTTCTTGCAGTCTGCAAGGACCAAGTTTAAAGAAGCAGAGACAGACATCTCCCACCTAGTTCGCCAGCAAATGAGCTTTAGGCTTGAGACGCTCAGACTCATCCTATTCCCTCGCTCGATGGCGGATACCGAACTCGCGCAGTTCATCAGTCGCGACGTGCACGCCAGTCTCAACCGGACCGTACAGGACAGTTTGCCGTCTCGCAGAGAAGTCCACCTGTCGTTCACCTCTCTGGATATCTCCAAATTCACTCAACATCAATCACTTCTGCCGTCGACCGCTACTATCTCGCAGGATCCATCCTGGGTATCATCACTCTTCAAGAACCCCGTCGAGTCGAACATCGTTGGTCTACCCTCCATGACGATGCTGATGATCACCGAAGAGTCCGTCCAAGACCTCACAGCCCGCCTGGTGTATGATTTCTACAGCACATTTCAAGGAGGAGACAAAAGCCCGGAAGACATCTACATCACGCTCAACATGGCGCTATACGCATGGCTCACGGGGCTGCGGAAAAACTTGTCGAGGGAATTGGAACAGGTGCAGGGATCGACGAGCACACAGCTGAGCAGCCCTCCGGGACCATCTTCGAGGAAAAAGGGCGCGGGGTCTGGTATTGAGGCATTACCAGGATCCACGGCAGCGCCGCACGCAGAAGACAGTATATCCCATGCCCCTGCTGATGATGGTACTCCGGTGATGGACTCTACTACCTCCTCAGCCAGACGATCAACGCAACCGCACGAGGGGGAGGGTGACACTCCGTCCACGGCTCCTGCATCGCTGAGCGGCCCTGGAAAACTGACCTTGATGTACGAACCTAGAGAGAGGAAGATACAACGGTTGACGATGCGTCAGCTGGGACAGGCCACGCCAGACGTGATGCATCCCTTCTTCAAAAGGTCGGGGTTTAACCTCGAAGATTCGCTACCCCAGTATGTTCACGAATACGCGACAATGCCGCTGGAGAAGATCATGGAAGCACTCCTTACCTTGTACAGCCAGCAGCTGAGGTCACCGGACAGGACTAAAAGTAACTACTAGACGCACTTTAATCATCTCTTTGCTCTATCTTATGCCCCTACGTCTATTTGCTCATTCAGCATTGCGAGTAAATCTCTTATTGTAAAGTAGTATGGAATTGCTAGTTTGGCGTTCATGGGGAAACTTGGGTTCAGTCCAGCCTGAGCCAGAGTGGCGGAAAGTGTGTCATTGAATAAATAAAGGAGCAAACCTATCTACCAGGGGGTCCACCTGCGCCTACATTGAAGACACTCAACAACGCAAAACATCCATAGAGCAGGCCGACAGGATATGCAACTAGCATCTGTTGCTCCGACATGCGCAGCACCGCTACGAAAATGCCGGATGCGGAGAATGTGCACCATATGATCGAGATCAAGGAAAGCAGGTAGCCAACGAATCCACTAGGTGCATATATCCAATAAGCGGATGGACTGGAGCAAGAAGGGAAGCACGTACTCGAGCGTTACAACCACGCTTACTGCACCGACGCCAACCATCGGGAGTAAGCAATAGCCCAAAACCGACACGACGCGGTAAACGTCGATGCCTTTGTCGGACATGAGGTTGAGGAGGGTGTATATCGACATCGACCCCAGCAAACCGAAACCGTAGATATAGCCAAACTGTGGTTTTCCGGACTGTTGGGTTCCGTGAGTCGGCGATCGTACCGTCGAAAGAATGGACAACCAACCAGGAGCAGTAGCATTCCAAACAAGAAGAAGAAGAGGAGAGGACCTGCGAGGTCGGCGTCGTCCATGATGTGCTCGTCCACTTGCTGGAGTGGATTAAGGACGGTCAGGGATTTAGCTCGTATATGCGAAAAGTTGATGCCCAGTTCTGCAAGCTTGATTCGAGACGGATATGCGAGCGTGCATGCGGCTTCTTACCTTGTAGCAATGGAGGCTCGCCTTCGAATCCGCCTGTGCCAAAGGCAGTCCACCAACCGCCGGGCTGCTGAATGGTACCACCGTACGCCTGTGGGACGCCTCCAGATGCTACCGGGGCTGAGGTGCCCATGTTGCCTTCTAAACTCGAACGCGAGCCAGGGTAAAACTGGCCCTGGTCAGAGCCTGCGGCGTAAAACTGGAGGGGTACGTTTTGCTGGGCATGCGCTGGGTAGTAAGGACTGTGAGAGGAAGACGCGGCATAATGGTTGTTCGAGTCTTGCCACATTGTGATGGGTATGATAGATCTAGGAAGACTCTGAACGGTGGACGCGGTCGTGGACGTGGACGTGAACGTGAACGTGGTCAATCGCGCTTGTTGGTGACACCTGGCGAGCTCGGCACTTGCCGCAGCCTTCCACACTTGGTTCACGATGGCAAGTTCTTGCTTTACTGCTGCTCTGTGCCTTCACTAACACCATGAACAGCCGCAGGTATTTGTGATGTGATAGCGAGGCTTTTACATAGTCTGATCTACGAGTTGTAGAACGAATACATCGAGGAGCACATCAAACGGCATGGCAGACGACTAGACTACTACGAACGGAAGTAAGTATCTCTAGCAGTATCACTGTCCGATCTATCCAAATTGACCTCTCCAGGCGTAAGAGGGAGGCCCGCGCCGCTCACAAGTCGTCCGCCGTCGCCCAGAAGACATTTGGGTTGAAGGCGAAAATCCTTCATGCCAAGCGTCACGCAGAAAAGGTCCAGCTCAAGAAAACCCTCAAAGCGCACGACGAGCGCAACGTCAAGCAGACAGACTCTTCCGCCGTTCCAGATGGTGCCCTCCCTGCTTATCTTCTCGACCGCGAGGGCCAGAAAGATGCCAAGGCGCTCTCGTCGGCCCTCAAACAGAAGCGCAAAGACAAGGCCGCAAAATACTCAGTACCATTACCCAAGGTTCGGGGTATCGCTGAAGATGAGATGTTCAAGGTCGTGAAAACCGGCAAGAATAAGAGCAAATCGTGGAAGCGAATGGTGACAAAAGCCACCTTTGTTGGCGAAGGCTTTACACGAAAGCCCGTCAAGATGGAACGGTTCATCAGACCGATGGCTCTACGATACAAAAAAGCCAACGTCACCCATCGTGAGTGCCTGCAGTGCTAATTTGGCGTCGTCACTCAAACGTTTCAACAGCCGACCTGAAAGTAACGTTCCAGTTGCAGATATTAGGTGTCAAGAAAAATCCCCAATCACTGATGTATACCCAGCTCGGTGTTTTGACCAAGGGGACAGTGATTGAAGTCAACGTCTCAGAATTGGGAATGGTTACGACCGGAGGCAAGGTTGTGTTTGGCAAGTACGCTCAAATAACCAACAACCCAGAAAATGATGGCTGCGTGAACGCAGTACTTCGTGAGTTTCCTGCTCCTCCCTCGATTGTGACTTCCTAATGTCCACTGGACCGCAGTCGTATAGGATCACTCATGGCGATACAACGTATTCGAGTATTCGGAATAGCATTCCCCATCGTGTATCTTAGAGACTTATGTAGCAAGTGTAATGTTGTTGGTGAATGTTTTGCCAAGTCGATATCAACTTGGACTCCGTCCATGTCGACATCAAACTCGCCCGCACCGAACTCGCACTCCGCGTCGCCAGCACCAGGTACATCCCGCCATGCAGTCACCCCACTCGAGCTACAGCGCTCGCAACTCGAACGGCTCCTCAAGGATCCCAACAAACCAGCCTATGTTCCCCCTCCACCAAAGGACAAGACGTTACGGGCTGCACGAGAGATGATGAAGAACGTGCAGGGCTCAAGTGCTGGTGCAGGAAGCGGCGAGTTCCACGTTTACAAGGCGAGCAGGAGACGGGAGTATGAGAGGCTCAAGATCATGGAGGAGCAGGCCAGAAAAGTATGTGCGTCTGCGGTGTCTCCCTCCACCAAGCTCAATGTCATCTAATAGGAAACAGAAACGGAAGAGTTTGAGCGACGGCGCAAAGAAGCTGAAGACCTCGCGGAAGCAAAGACTGCAAAGAATCGCGCAAAGAGGCAGAAGAAGAAGGAACGTGCAAAGGTCAAGTCGGGCCCCAGCGAGGGACAGCCTGGCACTTCTAATGTACCCTTGAAGAAACGTAGACTGGTCAATGGCAAGGAACTGGTGTTCAGGAAACCCGGCGAGGAGACTGACGAGGACGGGGATGAGGATGAGGATGGTCCGGAGGCTGGCACCCATGAGGAACACGCCTCAGCTGGCAGCGACGAGCCTGCGCCTCAGCCGGTCGAGGCTCCTCGTCCAGCAGCGGAACAGAGGATTACTATTCATGAGGACAACTGACCGTCCTCGCAATCAATTAGCCGTTGCACCCCCCTTTGCTCTTGATCAGCACGGCTTTCCTCGCGGATGGACCCTTCATAGGCCACGACGGTGCTATCCTTTCAAGGTGAAGGTCATGTAATTACTCACTGCTGTATTTTGCATTCAACAAGTAGCGCAGCACTGTCTCCCAAGCAATGTACCTAGGAATGTGCCACACATCACCTGAGTTGAGATCTACTCCACCCTTGGAACCAAGAAGAACCAACAACCAGCTCACACGATTTTCGTTTCCAAATCTCCATTCGAGCTAGTCGGAATACTTTCAGTGCCTTTCAAACTCTGGTCCACTCATTACTTAGTGTGGATGGGGCTCATCCTCTGAGGATCGTTCCGTGTTTCAAAGGCTTGGCAAGCCTGGTGCTTGTGCCAGCCTATGTACTGTCACTTGTTCTCGGTGTGCACAGACGCAGCATCATACATGGATTGTGGTGTGGACAACGTACAATTCCCCTTAGTGTCGACCTGTGCGTCGACAACACTTGAAGTCATACCTTACATGTTTTGGTCCCCGAGGTACGTTTATCAACGCCAAGTACCATCGTCGACCTATCACTCCTTAGTAACAAGTGCTCTTTGTCCCCTCGCTGTGTCCGGGACTATATCTCGAGTGAATGTAATTTGCAAGACACTTCCGAGGCATGCCCGCACTGGTTTCTCCTGCCAGCGGAGATACACCCCTGCTTTGTCCCGCAAATTATTCTGTGCATATACATACCATATGTTTATTCATCACGTTATGTATTCTCTCGACGTGAGCCTATTCACTCCCGGCCTCAACTATTACGGACATGAGTGTTTCAGAAACTGGGAGGACTGACTCGAGGTTAGATTGCCTCGCAGGTCGCTCAGGTAGTGACGGTGGTGTGCTCAGCTATGAAATCGGCAATACCTGGCGCAACACTGGGGCGCCTAGTCATAGGACCCCGACATTGATGGCATCTTGTAACACACATTCCCGGCCGCAGTAAATTGAAAAGTACGGCACTGAATAAATCTGACTCGAATCCAGCCGAGTAACTCGGCACCGCCCACACCGAGTCTGACGATCGTCTTCCAAGTCTGCGCTTCACATCATGGCAAAGCGCGGCTCCACCAAAGTGAGGAAACCTACGAATACGCGCCCCAAATCGCCAGCCGAAGACGTGAGCGAGGACTACGTCTCCGACAGCGGTCACGAAGACGCGGCATCTTTACATAGCGACGCGCTCGACGAGTCTGACGACGTAGCCACGACTGGCAAGACCCCGAAGAAACGCCGACGCATCGCGTCGTCCTCGACGCAACGCCCGCCAAGCTCCAGGCACAACCCAGCCAGTGCGCGCGCTGACCCCCCGAAGTCCAAATCAGAGAAGAGGACGCCCGCGAAGAAGAAGCGCAAGGTGGTCGAGGAGAATACCGCCGAGGACGAACAGGAGAGCGACGTCGAGCTCAAGGATGGTCAGGAGGTGGTCGGTAAAGTCGTCGAGGCTCCAACGACCGGATGGGGTACGTATGCGTCGTTCCATCGAGCCCCTTTTTCCGACTCACGGGCCGTTCGACAGCGCCTGATGGCAAGATATCGCAGCACATGCTGGATTTCCTGATGCACATGCAAGACCCGGCATGCAATGATCGCGTCTGGTGAGCATATACGCTCTTGATGACGTCTCTGTTCCACCCTGAACTGTATCCTAGGTTCAAACTTCATGGTATCGTACCTCACCGCGATGACCGCCAGCACGATCGTCACTTATAATGCTTGCTCGCCATCCAGATCCTGTCTATCGACGATGCGAGAAGGAATTCAAGAATTTCGTGGAGGCCTTCAC
>QGOI01002693.1:0-27198 GCA_003313885.1 Boletus sp. MG55
AAGTGCAGATGTCATCGCACGGTAGACACGCAAGTCCGAACCGGAAACTGAGTCTGAGGCATCATCGAGTTTGGTGATTGAGAAAGCAATGCAGGGAAGTCGTAATCGACTGGCACCAACGAATGGCGAGGGAAGTTCGGTGAGACGGCTATGCAGCAGCACTGCCAGGGAGAGGTCAGGCAAGGATGAACGCAACGCCGTGACCATGTTGACCATCTCAACCATCTCGATGGGCTGGGGGACATGCTGCGGCACGATTTGGTTGTAAACGGTGAGGTCCACAGGAAGGGAGCTATTGTAACTGCCAGCAGTGCCAGTCCAAGCAAGAACCGTCACATCTCCGGAGCCCATCAGGACATGTTCCAGGAGACGACCAACTGCCTGGTTGCCTTCACCATAGATGACAGGGATAGCCACATTGAAGATGCCGAACAGCGAGTAAGCAATATCTTCCTCACGTGTCGTTTGACGTCCCGAAGCCAAGTAGAGCCTCTCCCGTACCCCGTCTAAGCCTGGTTGAAGGGTCGTCAATTGCTGTGTGGCAAAGTTCATCGCCTGTTGCATCTCTGAAAGGATAGTGGGTGATTCCTTGTGGTTGAACATGTCCAAACCGAGGTATGGTTTCCAATCCTCGGTGTAGAACTGGACGATCTCGGAAGCAACGTATTCCTGGTATGTCCACCCACGAGTGTTCCAGATACTCCTCCATAGGCAACCAAATTCCTGTGACTCTGAGAACACACCGAGGAGGTGGACAACCGTGAGGGATGACCCACGATACCACCTGAACATGGCAACGATCGACTCCTGCTGCACCCCCTTATCCGCCTGGTTGACGCAGCACGTGTCGCTCCATGCCCACCGGAAGCAGAGAGACCGCACGAGCTCACAGAACTGGAGCAACTTGTGGTTCGTGGCGGACACAGGTAGCCCATAGATTGAGACAGTCTCGACTATCTGGAATGTCGGCTCATATGGTTGCCACTTGTGTGAGAACATCACATATTTGTAAAACATCTTCACCTCTCTCCGAATACGTGGATGGTCGAGCTGATCACGAGTAGTCATAGAGGACCGCAGCTCATCATAGATAGGGAATTCCTCGAAGGCTGCTGCTTGCTGTGTTTTATCATAGAGACGACCGGTGGTGATGCCGATGAGCACACGAGGAATGTGACGGATGGTCTGGTCGATCACTCCTCGAATCAAGCGAGTTATATCCACAAATTGATGTTGAAGTTCTATAATCGAGATGGAATCAACATGTGTTACCCTGACAATATCCACGAGATGACCTACCACGGGTGTGTGGATCAGGGGACTGTTGAAGCTTCGAAAGCATCATTTCGAATGCGCTAAATGCTTCCCCGTGACGCGCCATTCCGTGCAATGCAGCATGCTTTCTTTCGTATCCCTTATAGGATGATGGGTCGAGGTCGATAACCTGAATAGCATGAATCACTGAGGTGTATTTGATGTGACACGAACAAAATCCATACCTTGGTAGCATCAACCAGCCCATCCTCCCACGAACCCATAGCTGCTCGTGCCTTGCTGCGCTTAACAAGAATATCGGTGACGTTTAACGGATCGAGTGACAGTGCATTCGAGTAGTATATGATGACCGCGTCAAGGTCCATCGCGCTGTCGCCCAGCATCTCCAGCGTCTTGACAGAACGTTCTCGAAAGTCTGTTACAAATGGTTGCATTAGCCAGAGCTACATTGCCATTGCAACCACCCACCGAGTTCCCATTGTGCTCGCTCATCACGGATACTCGTGTCCTCTTGTAACTCGCTCTGCATCTGTCGGAAACACATGATCGCGTCCGTGATGCGACCATCCCCTTCGAGAACATCGCAAATTGTCCTGTAGACGGTAAACCTCGGAAGCTTGAACTGAGACGAAAACACTGTCAACATCTGGCTTAGGCTATCATATGAGGCATACCTTGGAAGCAGCACTCAGTGCTTCGTCTACTGTGCCACGAATCAACATCGCACTTGCCCACTTAATGAGCACGGTAATGGGAGTTGAGCGAGCGAGCGACAATGCGGCGGAATAGGCGGCGAGTGCTTCATCATGTTTCCCGATGTTTGATGCCTCGTCCCCAACTCCTGTCAGCGTCGATATACATCGTTCCGTAAATTCTGATGGTAAAGACTGAGTACTTTCTTCCGATGCTCGACAACGAAACTCACCAGAAAGCCAGTCCATGAGTAACTTGTTGGCTCTAACGTCGTTTGTCAACGTATTCACGATCTCGAGAAGAGACTCTGCGGCGTCGCTTATGCGGCCCTCGCCATATAAAGCTTCGCATTGATGTTTCAACTCGTGCGCATGGAGGAGCTGCATGAGACTATCGGCTTTTCGTTGGGAGTCAAAGAACCGGGTGCGAAGTTCCTTCAAGGTTTCTTCGAGACGTGCAATATTGCCGTCTAATGGATGTGGACGTCAATGAAGCGTGCTGTGAGACAGAGTACGAACGCACCTGAGCTTGTTTGCTGTGTATCAAGGTCTGCACGTAGTGATCTAATGCTATTCTTTTGCTGATTGGAGATACGCTGAGAGTCCGCGAGCTCGTTGCGGAGTTGCTGCAAAGTGTCTTCGAGATTTGTGATTTTGCTATCTGATGGACGTGAGTCACGTGACAATCAACGAAATGCGAATCAGGGTGACAATGGATGTACTTGATCTTTCGTCCCGTGTTCGAAGATCGGCACGAATGGACTTGATGGTTTCGTTCAGGCTATCCTTTTCTCGTTTGGCTGTCACAAGTTGGTTACGGAGTTCTTGGGCGGTTTTCTCGAGAGTCGTTATTTTTTCATCTGATCGACATGAATGTCAGATGACCAGAGTCAGGATACGTATACGCTCACTTGAACGCGCGTCCTGCGCACGAAGGAACTGCGTGGTGTCTTCGAGAACACGTTTTTCCTTCCTCATGCGCAAGATTTCCCGTTCAGAGAACCTCTGTTGCGGTCGACGAGTGGATTGAGATTAGAGCCATCTAAAACGAGTTTGTTGACGCATGTACACTTACATAATCGCAATAGGGAGAGGGAAGGATATCACAAAGATTGCGAAGGGTGATTTTCTTGCCTCCACCTGTCACAATGTCGTAGTTTGTCGAGATAGCCATCGAATAGATGTTATCGGTGTGGTCGATGACAGACCCAATTTGTTGATGCGTCGTAGTGTCCCAGAATGAGACCGAGGAGTTAGCGGAGGCTGCGATGAAGGTGTCATTGCTTGCCAGTGCAATGCACCTGGGCTGGTTGCTGCCGTGAATGGACCATTTCGAGAGCGTCTTCCTGGCGGACACGTCGAGACAGTGGATGTTGCCGTCGCGAGACAAGGCGAAGAGTTCCTTGCTGTCGCTTGCCCAGGCGAGGGATTGGTTCAGGTACGAGTTGACTCGGATGGGAAAGTCGACGAGGAGACGGCCGTCCTGACCGTCGTAGATCCGAATGGAGTTGCGTATCCAAGTGGCAGTGGCGATGAGTCGTCCGTCGGGTGAGAACTTGATCGCAGCCAATTCTTTCTGGTGTTTCAATGGGCCGAGCAGTCGCTGGCCAGTCGAAAAAGACCAGACACTCGCAGTGTCGTCATCCGATCCGGTCGCGACTCGCGTCCCGTCCGGGGAGATGTCCACCGCCCACACCCAACTGCTGTGTCCTTCGAACTCGGTTGCTTTTGAGGGGCTCGTTGCACTCCACACCGTTACTTGACCACTCTCCGTCCCACTCACGATCCACTTTCCGTCTTGTGACACGGCGATGCCACGAATAGGACTCCGCATAACTATTGGCATCCCCACCTCCTTGCCATCTTCTACTCGCCAACGTCGAAGTCTTCTTTCGTCACCCCCGCTCACGACGTGCTCCCTATCAGCGAGGAATACAACTGGATAGATGTAATCTCGACCGTCGATTTCGATCGGTTTTGTGTCCCTTTGGTCAACGATGCCGGAGGAGGAACTGTTCTCACTCGATTCTTGGGTCCCCGTCAGTATTACACTGTCAATCGTCCCGTTTTTATCACCTTTGATAGCTGCCCTTTGCTGACTCCTGGATGAAGGTCGGTTTTCTAGACCCGACTCTTTTGTCTTCGTCAGTATCCTCCTTTCAACTGTCCCGCTGTCGTACTCACCAGTCTTTCGCGTCAGGAATGCTCGCATACTCAGCTAGGTATCAAAGCGGTGGAAAGAGGGATGCCTGCTCGTTCCCTCCCGGTCAGCCATTGTCGCCTGGTATACACGTGTCTCCTTATCGAATCAAGTCTCACACGCACAATCACCCAATGCCCTGGGCGCTTCTTTGGCTTCGTCACTGTGGTGGTGACCAGCGAGTTGTTCATAAGGGAGATCATCCCCGAAGTTGGTAGGAACGGCCAGCAACGACGAAAATTATCAGCCAAAGATGTCCAGGATGATGACAACTCGTTCCTTTGTTGTTTCTGACCTCGTTCGTTTGCCTGTTCCTATCATACATCTGTGATACATGGCGTTGACTCTTCTTTATCAGTGTGCTTCGGCCCCACTAAGAGATCGTAACGATCTCGCAACGAGTCTGCGCAAGTTTTGTCTTGCAGCGTGCGCGGAAGTCCTACCGCCTGATATACCATAGTCACCAATTCATGATCAGCATCACTCGATACTGTAAAAGGCGCCCGCGAGAAGAGAGTAGTAACATGGGAATCGACCGAAGACGTCATGACGTGCGCCATTCATTCGCCATCGTCTTCCGCATCCTCGAGCATCGTGTCAATTCTCTACGTGTAACAGACTTGTATGTTTGATGAATTGATTACGATCACCCCGAAGGTGTGTTGGTCGTAAGAGATAGTGATCGATATCCCGCCTGTGAAGCATCTGAATCTAAACAGGTCCGTGATCGATGACATGCAGTGAAGCGTCGTTGTCGACGCCGTCGTGGAAACGGTCAGACGGTCAGCTCAACTTTGGACACCAACACCGACGTCTCGCGTCGACCATGTCCTTCTCGCTCAACTATGCATCGATAGAACACCCAAAGTAGATCTTTTCCTCACCGCCCGACTTTTCCAACTTCCATTCCACCCACGTACGTTTGTACACCGTGGCTGCCACCGCCTCGACCTCGCAGACGTGATCGGGATGCGCCGGGTATCGTATATCCTCTACATGGCCCTCCCACACGGCAAATCATGGCGCACAGAGTATGGCGGGGCACTCGAGCTCTATTCAGTATGAGAGGGAGAGGATGCCCCGGAGCCCGATATCGTTCCCGTCAAGACGATCCCACCAAGCTGGAACCAATTCGTCTTCTTCAAAGTACACCCCGGGAAGAGTTTCCATTCGGTCGAGGAAGTAGTTGTGGACGAAGAGGGGCACGCACGGCTGATCATCAGTGGTTGGTTCCACGCCGTGCAACCTGGCGAGGATTGGTACGCTGCAGGCCCCGCCCCGCAAGGACGCGCAAGTTCACACAAGCAACTCGTACGTCGCCTTCCTTACCGACTCTGTCGAGATGTGATCACACACTCATGCGTATGCCATCCCTACAGATCTCCGACGCGAGCGCGTGTACTGGTAGGTTCACGCAATACGACGACACCAGCGATGACACCGAGCCACCTCACCCAGACGTCACTCTCTCGCCCGCGTACCCATCGTTCCTCGCGAGATACCCCACCCTGGGTACCTGCAACTCCGCACGATGAAAATCATCATGGCCAAGTTTGTCAACGATTCGAACATGCAGCCGCAAATCTTTCTCGCGGTGGAACTCACGGCTGTTCTGCTGGAGGGGCTATTCAAGGTAGACGTTACTGATGGGTTGGATGGATCGTCGCGCGAGGGAAAAGTGCCGTGCCATACTATGGGCTCGGGGCGCAGTCAAAGAACCCCCTGCAAGAACATAAGTCGAATGCGTCGTCGATGCCAGCACACGCGAAATCAGCAGGCATTCTGCGCGAGCTCAGACTCGCTTTCCTCAGCACGGCATTCCGCGCATGGTTGACCATCATGACCAAATTGATCCTGCTGAGCTGCCAGTGTGCGGTCGAAGCGAGGCGGCTCAGGCCGGGGTTGGATTACATCCTGGTCACGAGTGGCGAAGGCAAGTCGCGGGTCGACATCATACTTGGTCTCACCCGCAAGTGAAACCTAAGAAGAAGGAAAACGAAAACGGAATCCATCACGACAAGGCAGAGACGAAAGCGTGCAGGCACAAAGACAAAGATGGGGATGGGGACCGACCCACGCCGTGGCAGGCTGAAGAGTGGGCAGGCTGGGAGGTACGTCTGCTGTCTGTTTGGTTCTTCACATGACTCATGTCCTTTTGGCTGTTAGTGTTACATGGCCTCACATGACGAGGAAGACGACTCTGCGGTGTACTGTTCTGGGTCAAGCGAAGAATCCCCGGCAAAAGAACGACGTAAATCGGACAATGCGTCTGCCTTGAACGACGTCGACGAAGAGGTGGACGAAGAAAGGCGAGGAAGACGAGGACGGAACCCTCTTGACTTGGTAACCTCATTTCAACTGTTTACTCGTTCTGCGAGACGAGGGCGTGCTGCGGTTCGTCAAGTACGTCTCCGGTGTCACTTGCAAACATTCAGAGAACGCTCATCAGCTCACTATACCACCAATTCATTCGATCGATCGTTCAGCGCCAATGGTGTCGGGATTGAGATATCCTAGGTCGTCACATTCCGTTTACTCGAAACGATATCTCTCCTCTGCAACACGCATTCGATACACCAGCCTGGCATGTCCACCTAGATTGGATGACTCGTGCCAACATCCATCGGTATCTCCTCGACGTCCTCCAACCCCTCGTCCTGCTCAACGTCCGCGAACACCACCGCCGTCCCGCCAGCGCCGCGACCGGATAGTGACGACAAGCCGAACCCAGTGTCAATCCCACCTCCACGTCTTCCTTGAACATCACGCGCATACAACTCGCGTATGCTGATGATGAATCGAGGCGTTAGGGTATACGTGGGCACATTTTGCATGAACAAATACAGTATTAGCTGCCACTGTGTTGGCGGATTAATTCCCCCCGGTAATATGGGGACGATGAAGTTCAGGAATAAACTGTGGCGGACAGTTATCGTTAGTTCGATTAGTAATTGGTTCTTTGTGAGCTTGAATCATAGCAGAGGATACAGGAGGGAGGGATGAGACGGAGACGCACGCAAGGAAGTATATGATCCCCTGCTTGGCCAGCAAGTTCATGTACCGATTGAGTTCCCACCGCTTCGTCACGCGGTACATTTGAATCGACTGCCTCACGAATTGGACAATCGCGAACGTGCATAATACTGCGGCATTTACAATTTGAAACATGATGCCCACTTCCCCCCAAACAGTTGGGGATTTTTGCAGTGAGCAAAAGGAAAAATTGAGTATTTGGATGGTGGTTACTGTGTGGTGGTAGTGAGTAGCTCATTAGAGTGCTGTGTACCTTTATTCAGCCAACATCCACACACCGACAACTGGATTCCTTAATGTCACAGTCACATCCATGACAACTCCAAAAATGATCTCCAAGGAAAACAATATGAGGAGAGTGACAAGGATTAGCCTTGATTGATTGTACATTGCCCATACACGGAGAATCATCACAACTGTAGTCACCATCATAATCTGCATTTCCTGAAACCGAGTTATACAATAACTCACAATCAGCTGCACTAAGGAAGAGCAGGAATGTCCAACCAGAGATGGTATACATCATTGCACCTTGCAAGCATCCATAAATTGAATTGACAGGAAAAACTTTGGGTATGCTCACAGCTGTTAAGGTGATAGATATCAGTTGTGTTGGAGCTCCAAAAATGAGGGCAGGACAAATACATACATCTATAGGGACATCATTCAGTACACTTCAAGTTAGTCATTGGTGTCATAGCAAAAAAAAAAACCTTTTCAGGGCCTGGTAAGAAGCTACTACCAACTTCGGGCAGGGTCACAGCTCAACCAATGTTGCATTTTAAATAGCATAAGTACATACTGATTGTAGAAACTCTGATGAACCATTTGGAATTAGCATGCTGTGTACTGTTACAACTACCATAGACTCACATAAAGCTGTAAAGGCCTGCATAACGAACCTGTAACAATGCTCAGGTCATGACAACACACTGGCAAGTGCAACATATACAATGATAAACAATGTTGATACCTAGGTCCAGGGTTTGCTCTATGGTTGTATCAGGAACATGTTACCTTGACAAACAATTGTCTGCTCACCCAGATGTATTCTATCTACAGTGACAATCAGTGGGTAAATGATTGTGAATAATATTGAGGGATATGTGGGATTATACCTCTTTTGAAAAAGTAAGGACTGGCAAGGTGGAAGTTGATGCATTGTATTGGAACAGAATCTATCACACTTGCTCACCATAATCATATCCGACAGCAGTAAGAACAGCAACTATGAAAAGGTTGTGTTATTAATCTCGAAAGAGTGAGGATTGAGCATACAAGTCAGGTAGTCATTCTGCTGAAGGTTGGTCAGCGCCAACTGCAGACTCGGAGCAGAAGACATGGTCTTGATGGATGTATGTGAAGAGACAATTGAAAGTACCGCAAGAAGGGATTTCTAGGACAGCAGGACGCACTATTCGGAAGGGAAGACTTCGGACATCTTCATAAAATAGCAAAAGTCATTGCGAGAAATAGACCTCTCTCATGATGATCATCGGCGGTGATTTAGTACTATTTTGGCTCAATCGCTGTCCTATTCTGTGTCAGGCTGATCACGTTCTTGATGTCCGCTTGCACAGTATTGTAGATCGGCTAATTCCTGATACGTGCGTAGTCGATACGCCGGTGAGCTCAGATTAAGATCAGCTTCTCGGGGTGATCTGTGCATACGGATGTAGCTATCTTGCGTTGTTTCGCCATGTCATTCACATATCGACCCTGTGTTTTGATCGGCTACTCCTTGTGCCCGGTCAACTGTTCTATGCTTCCAAGAGAAAAATGAGAGCCCAGCTTCATCTGCAGACACCGTTCGGATGCACCAAACTATATGATATTGCCAGTAAACAGTTGGATGTCAGGAGAAATAATCATGAGACAAGGCGTCGAGCACCACCATAGCGAACCGAGGTTCCGCAGCCATGCCGTGATATGACGTGCACGGTTTGATGACACTGTTTCATCAAAATCAGGCCACCTTTCGATGGAAGTGCGTCATCATCGACTTCTCGGCCGTCTCGGCAGCTCCGCAGCCTTGCATGAGAGAGGCATTCAGACTGAAACCGATGATTAGGTATCGACCTAACACGTCCGTCCAGCCACATTCGGGGGCGAATGCGAGTGCAGCCAATATGGCAAGAACACGTACCTTGCCTGGCGTTATCGCTGAGAATATCTGATTTTGGGATACACTCTGCTATATGATCGTAGCGCGATGCAATGAGCCAACGTCGTCCCATCATGCGCTACGTTCCGCAAGGCCCACGATAAGGCAGAGGACGTTACGTGGTCACAGGTCGGACCTATTGCTACTGGGACAGGGTTTGAGACGAACACGCGCCCTTTGGGCACGTTGCTTGCCGTCACATCAAGATCTTGGCGGGGGATGACCGGCCACCAGGCCGCATGACGAATCGATGATGATCTCGCAGGAAATAGTACGTAGGTCCACGATAACACCATCTTTCGTCAGAAAAGGCCTCCACTTTGGCTACCGATGTCCAAAGTGAATGGTGCCTGAGATCAGAACCGAATTGTAGTCGGCGTAACAACTCGACGGGGCACGAGGCAGGGCGTTGGACGATGTCGTGGTGGCCGTCAGATCACTGAGCGCTTTTGCAAAGCGAGTAGATCAGTGGCGCAATCCCATCTGATGTGATCAAGAGTCGAGAAGCTTGTCTTATCCTAGAAAACTGCGTGAGGCGTGGGTGACGGACCGGTTACTCGAACAAACGAGCACGACATACATACATACACATATCTCGAACACTGAAGAGAAACAGACGATCAGGGGTGTTCAAGTAACACACAGAACGTAGACGCGACATGACACGACAAGTATCCACATGTCCAGTCAACCGGCCTCCATGGGGTGCATCGCGTTATCGTGCGGTGGTATAGATTCCGGGCTAGCTTGATCGAGCAAGGAAATGATGTTCTCGATGGCCGTCATGCTCCTGCCGTCCGCAAACAATCCCAATCGGAATCCGTACGCCACGGAAGAGATGGAAGTAGCACTGCGAAGATGGTTGATCTTGACGTTGTCTAGTTTGGTGAGAGGGGTTGAAAGACGCCTGGTACCCCGAGCACTATGACTGGGCGTGCGCGATTTCGTGACGGAAGGGATTGTTTCCCGCCGCTTCCGAGCGTCTCCGACCTCGTTGAGGTTGACAAACATGAAGATACCGAAAGCATCCAAAGCCGAGGAGTACAAGGAGAGGTAGAAAAGATTCTCGACACAGTGAATGGAGACACCCTTAGCGACTGAGTCATCGTGGCACTGAGTGAGATCATCGTCCACAGGGCCAGTAGCGTCCATGAGTAAGCCATCGACGGACATCCAAACATTCGATGAGGTCGTTCTTCCGATTGGACTCCAAGGGAGGGGAGAAGCCCAATGTCCGCTACCTTGACAGGTGATCCTACAAAGCCACGTCGATCGTCAAGCGAAATGATTTCTAGACTTCCGTCGGACAGTGTGGTAGGAGAGAGTGCACTGCGATCAAGTTGGACTATTACCGCAGAGGACGGCGATGTCGAGTGAGGAGTGTGACACGATGGACTTGATGCACCGTAAGAACCCCGAAAAGGAGACGGACTCCCGGGGGACAGGACGGGGACCAAAGATGGAACGTCGGAAGGACTCGCGAGAGATAGGTGACCAAGCTTGATTTCAAAAGGAAGACAGGGGGACGCCGACAAGAGTGGCGTAGTAAGTATGCCTGACAAGGATATGTTCGAGAACTGACTTGCGGGAGGATGGAAGACGTGTTTAGGGTTTGGGGGGAGCGCTTTGGTGTTGTTGAGCGGGAACGACAGGCAGGGGATGTCCGACGGGCGGCGGAAAAAATGGGAGAACTTGCAGGTTTCATAGGAGTCGGTTCCTCAGGCTTCACCGACTCGACGTGTGGTGTCACCCTGGCTGGGACAGAAGGAGGTGGGTGACTTGGCGGTGACGGGAATTGGGAGGGTGGCGGCCGAGGGTGACGGTGACTTGTTGATGAGGATTGCTAACGTCTTCGTTGAGTGCACGCGTGGTGGTCACGAGACACCTTTCGGATTCTATGGGCCGACATCCGGACAGCCGTTTGAAGTGCGTGACCGCCATCTAAGTCATTGTCTGCGGCCCGTTTTCTTGCTCATCCCGAAGTTCATAAGACAAGTACGTATCGTCTGAGAGACCCTTTGTCCAAATCATTTAACCTTTAAATTCCCATCCGAGTCCTTCTCGAGCTATTACTGCATTGCAAGAGGTCAGGTGCTCTCGTCCACTCTCTGCATTCCGACACAAATGCTCCTGGCTGCACAGCTGCGATCCTTGTCCTCTGGATGCAACTTTTCCGTAGCATTGAAAAACGTGATCATTGCCTTGCTCAGTTACAAGCGCGGACAAGATCGACCAACGACATGCATTGGCCCATTGCTAGCACTGCACACTTCACTCTCCTGACTCAGATCAGTATAGTAGAAATCACGCAGCAACTCCAGGTTTCGTTATACAGCCTGCTGGCACGTACAAATCGGTCTCCCCCGTCATCGATCACACAGAACTCGGAGCTGAGCGGGAGCCGTCTGCGCAAGTGCAGGAGTACTACGAGGTGCGATTCTAGTTTGGTAGCCCCACTATCGGCCGTACCTGATCCGAAGCGCATGCCTTGTGGTCGGGAAGCTTGGGTGAACGGAAGACGAAGCGCGCTCCCCTGGCTCGCTGGACCTGCCGTCCCGTGTGAGACATGCAATGTATGCGTGACTCGCGACGGCTTTTCCAAGCTCGTCGAACTTGTCTACGATCACATCGCACGATTTCTCGTCTTTGGGGCTCATGGGCGGAGAATTTAGAGCGCACAGTCTTTGACCTGGTGTAGTACTTCAACACGATGTCAATATTGAGCGTAAGGTACGACGAGATGCAAAGAGCAACAAGGTGTGAGTGCGACAGCGGGAACCGCACATAGACTCATATTACAGAAGCTCATGCCTGCAAGCCGGGATCGTTACCTGGCCCTTCCCTCCACGACGCTAGCTCAACTTCACCACCTTTATCTCCCTGGATCGTTGGTGATCGTCGTCCCCTCATTGCCCACGTATCGATAAAGTGCACAGATAATCTATACGTAGACTTTTGTTTTCTGATATCCTCGTTATAATATGCTAAAACCTGATCAACTATCGGTGTTTCATGTATTTCTTGAAACACATACTCACATTACTGTACAATTAGTAGACAAGGGCAGGACCTTGGTCGAAGTGTGCTCGTTCGGCGCATAACATGGGTCTTGACTTTGTCACGTTAACCAAGTAAACGATACTTCGACAACGGAATGAAACACAACCGACCACACTCGCATTTCGTGGCTCAGTACATATATGTACAGCAAACCAATTGCCAACTTGCCAAACTTGCGGTACGAGTTTCCAAGGTACTTTTTGTGTATATGCGCGATGCTCCTCCCTGACCGCCTCGTCTCACTGAATGGCGTCGTTCTGTCATATGAAGAACGACGAGTACACGTCACCAAGTTCACGAACGGGGAGTTACTTTGATGGGATCTTGATCACGAATACGGCTGTGCTGGTGGCGAGCGTAAATAAGGGTGCGTATAAACAACAGCACTATACTAAGTCATGTCAGTCGAGACATCATCTCAGGAGACAGAGGGGAAAATAGACGTACGATTTGATAGGATGACGAACGCAGGCGTTCAGGGTCTGGTGACGCTGATACCCAGGCCAAGATCGATGAGACTTGGGCGCCTGGAAACAGTGGAGAGTAAATAACAAGCGCGTGCGTACCCAGATGTGACAACACCAGTCACCGAGATGCTCAAACGCCCCGTCCGAGAGACACTGCAAGGCAGCGCTCCCAACACACACAAGCATCCTCACCACATTCCTCCACACCCTACTACCCTTACCCCAAACACCACGTCTGGCAATGCGAGCAAGTTCATCCGTGCTGGCTGCTGAAACCGACGATAGGTGACAGTGAAGATGTATATGGTAGGGACAAAGACATGGATGTGCGGTTGGACTGGGGCGATGAGGACGAGAAGCGGGCATGGAGTCGCGTCCAACGCTCTTGGATTCGGAGAGGGCAGAGGTGGTGTGGAATTTGGAGGTGCCATGGCGAAAGTTGTCTGTACTGCAGAGAATGAGGGGAGTTCGCGCTACGGCCCATAGTGGGGCTGATATGAAAGAGAGAGCAACAACGTATCACTTGCAAGGACTATATGGGCACTTTCTTGACCAACTCTCGCGCTGATGATGATATGTTGACATTTGGTGGCTTCTCAAGCGTCTATGGAAAAGGTTGAAACACCGCGGAGGTCTATGTTTTATTATGCGCGATATGTCGCGAGTTGGTCTCATGGGGATTGTATACTCGTCGTGAACCAAGCATGGCCGAGAAATGAACAATTTCAAGTCGCAGAACAAACTACCCAGGGACCCAGGGAATGTTTCGCCGATGGAATGCCTGCTTGCAACGAGCTCGGTCGGTGAAGGTAATAAGCGACAAAGACACACGAAGCGTTTGCGTGACCGCCGTAAACTAGCAGGCTGATGCCATGTGAATGAGCTTCGTGAATCGTGACACCCAGAAGAGTCAGTCGAATACCCTCCACGCTGTATGGACACCGCAAGACATGGGATCAGGTGGAGAGGGTCGGCCAGTGGCTGCGAGCCATGGAGAGGCAGCGGGTGGACTCAGCTGACTGGATGTGTTAGGATGCGGCAGTAATATGTGATCACTAAGTACAACGCGAAAATGGACTAGTATTACACGTGCTCTTCCTGAACTTCCTTCCACTCCATGATGCGTTCTACTTCTCGCGCTTCTTCTCTTTCGTTCAAGCCATCACCGGCTGCAGTCCACGCTCTGGAACCACACAAGACATGTCTATCAATTCGTACACCCGTGGCTGCCACCTCAACCACGGCGACGTGACTCAGATCGGGATGCGCCGGGTATCGTATATCCTCTACATGCCCCTCCCACACGACGAATCATGGCGCACCGAGTATGGCAGGGCACTCGAGCTCTATCCCGTACCAGAGGGAGGATGTCCCCGAGTCCGAAATCGCGCACGTCAAGCTGGAACAAATTCGTCTTCTTCAAAGTACAGCCGGAGAAGAGTTTCCATCCGGTCGAAGAAGTCGTTGTGGACGAAGAGGGGCGCGCATGGTTGAGGCATCAGTGGTTGGCTCCACGCCGTGCAAGCTGGCGAGGATGGGTACGTTGCAGACCCCACCCCGCAAGAAAGTGCAGGTTCACACGAGCATTGAGTCGTACGTCGCCTTTCCTGCGGACTCTGTCGAGATGTGATCACATACTCATGCGTACGCCATCCCTACAGATGTTGAGCTCCAATGCAAGCGCTGTGCTGGTACTTCACGCAATACGACACACCAACGATGATACCGAGCCACCTCACCCAGACGTCACTCTCTCGCCCGCGTGACGTTGTTCCTCGCGAGGAACTCACGGCTGTCCTGCTGGAGGGGCTAGTCAAGGTAGATGTTACTGATGGGTTGGATGGAACGTCGCGCGAGGGAAAAGTGCCGTGCCATGCCATGGGCTCGGGGCGCAGTCAAAGAACCCCTTGCAAGAACACGACTCCAATACGTTGTCAATGCCAGCACACGCGAAATCAGAAGGCATTCTGTGCGAGCTCCAAGACTTGCTTTCCCCAGCACAGCATTCCGCGCCTGGTTGACCATCATGACTAAGTTGATCCTGCTGAACTGTGCGGTCGAAGCGAGGCGGTTCATGCCCGGGTTGGATTACATCCTGGCCACGAGCGGCGAGGGCGAGTCGCGGCTCGACATCGTGCTTGGTCTCACCCGCAAGTGCAACCTCAGTGGAAGGAAAATGAAAACGGAATCCGTCACAACAAGGCAAAGACGAAAGGGCGCAGACACGAAGAGAAAGAGGGGACGGGGACCAATTCACGCCACGGCAGGCTGAAGAGTGGGCAGGCTGGGAGGTGCGTCTGCTGTCTGTTTGGTTTTTCAGATGACCCATGTCCTTTTCGCCGTTAGTGTTACATGGCCCCACGTGACGAGGAAGACGACCCTGCAGTGTACTGTTCTGGGACAAGCAATAAATCGCACGCAAAGAAACGACGCAAATGGGACAATAGGTCTGCCTTGAACGACGTCGACGAGGAAGACGAGGACGGTACCCTCTTGGCTTGGCAACCTCATTTCAACTGTTTACTCCTCGTTCTGCGAGATGGGGGCGTGCTGCTGCGGTTGATCGAGTACGTCCCCGGTGTCACTTACAAGCATTCAGAGAACGCTCATCAGTTCCTATACCATCAAATCACTTAGTCGATCGTTCAGCGCCAACGATGTCGGGATTGAGATGTTCTAGGACGTCACATTCCGTTTATTCTAAACGATACTTCTCCTTTGCAACACACATTCGATGCACTGGCCTGGCATGCCCACCTAGATTGGATGACTCGTCCCAACCTCCATCGGTATCTCCTCGACGTCCTCCAACCCCTCGTCCTGCTCAACGTCCGCAAACACCACCGCCGTCCCGCCAGCGCAACGACCGGATAGTGACGACAAGCCGAACCCAGTGTCAATCCCGCCTCCACGTCTTCCTTGAACATCACGCGCATACAACTCGCGTATGCTGATGATGAATCGAGGCGTTAGAGTATATGCGGGCACACTTTGCATGACGAAATACAGTAGTAGCTGCCACTGAGGCTGTGTTGCCGGATCAGCTGCCCCCGGTAATATGGGGACGATTAAGTTCAGGAATAAACTGTGGCGGACAGTTATCGTTAGTTTGATTCGTAATCGGTTCTTTGTGAGCTTGAATCATGGCAGAGGATACAGGAGAGAAGATGGTGATGGAGACGCACGCAAGGAAGTAGATGATCCCCTGCTTGGCCAGCAAGTTCATGTACCTATTGAGTTGCCACTGCTTCGTCACGCGGTACATTTGAATTGACTGCCTCACGAATTGGATGATCGCGAACATGCATAATGCTACAGCATTTATGATTTGAAACATGGTGCCTACTTTCCCCCAAATGGTCAGGGATTGTTCCACTGAGCAAATGGAAAAATTGAGTATTTGGATGATGGAAGTTACTGTGTGGCGGTAGGGAGTAGCACATTAGTGTGCTGTGCACCTTTGCTTGGCCAGCATCCACACACCTTCAATTCCATTCCTTGATGTCGAGTCAATGACACCAGCAATGATGTTGAAAAACATCTCCAGGGAAAACAATATGATGAGAGTGACGAGGATTAACCTTGATTGATTATACATTGCCCATACACGGAGAATCATCACAACTGCAGTCACCATCATAATTTGCTTTTCCTGAAAGTGAGCTATACAATAACTTACAATCAGCTGCACCAAGGAAGAAAAGAAATGTCCATGCACTAATGACATCAATGATTGTACCTTGAAAGCATCCATGAATTGAGTTGATAGGCAAAGCTTCAGGTGTGCTTACAGCTGTTTGATAGATATCAGTTGTGTTCAAGTCCCAAAACAAGGGCAAGACAAATACATACATACATCTATAGGGACATGATGTAGTACACTTGTTACTCATTGTTGTTGTAGGAAGAAATATGTACCTTTGCAGGGGCAGGGAAGAAGCTACTTCCAACTTCAGGTAGGGTCTCAGCTCAATCAATGTTGCATTTTAAATGACATAAGTACATACTAAGTGCAGAAACTCTGATGAACCATTGGAATTAGCATGCTGTGTGCATTACAACAGCAATAGACCCACATGAAGCTGTAAAGGCCAGCATAACGAACCTGTAACAAAGCTTAGGTCACTGACAACACACTGCCAAGTGTAATGCATACAATAACAAACAATGTTGACACCCAGGTCCAGGGTTTGCTCTATGGTTGTATCAGGAACATGCTACCTTGACAAACAATTGTCTGCTCACCCAGATGTATTCTATCTACAGTGGCAATCAGTGAGTAAATGATTGTGAACAATATTGAGGGGTATGTGGGATTATACCTCTTTTGAAAAAGTAAGGACTGGGAAGGTGGAAGTTGATGTATTGCATTGGAACAGAATTTATGACAGTTGCTCACCATAATCATATCCGACAGCAGTAAGAGCAACGACTGCAAAAAGCCTGTGTTAATGATCTCGGAAGAGGGAGGATAAGCATACGAGTCAAGTAGTCATTCTGCTGAAGGTTGGTCAGTGCCAAGTGTAGAGCAGAAGACATGGTCTTGATAGATGCGTGCAAACTTGAGACAATTGAAAGTACAGCAAGAAAGTATTTCTGGGACAGCAGGACACACTATTCGGAAGGGAAGACTTCGATATCTTTATAAAAGAGAAAAACTGGTGAGAAATAACTCTCCGTCATGATCGTCATTGACACTGATCTGGTACTATTCTGGCTCCATCGCCATTGTATTCTGTGTCCAAATAACATTCTTAATGTCCGTTTGCACAGGATGGTAGCTCGGTTAGATAATCCCCGGCACGTCGGTGGGCGCAAATTACTTCAAGATCAGCTTCTCGGGGTGATCTTTGCATACCGATGAGCTATCTTGCGTTGTTTGCATCATGTCATTCACGTATGGACCCTTTGTATTGATCAGCCGTCCCTTGTTTCCGGTCAACTATTTTCTCCTTCCATGAGAAACATCAGACTCCAGCTCCGTCTGCAAAATGACATATGTTGATTAACGGTCGTTCTCTGGCCATTATGAAAACGACAACAAAGGGTTCGATGCTTTGGGTGATTGGATCCACGTACTTATGTCTCCAGATACAGATACACCCGAGCTCGTCGAAACGGGCCACTGTGGTGGACAGGAATACGATGGTCACGAAATGCTTTTCGGATTGCCCTAGACTATGATATCACCAGTCAACCAACGGATCTAAGGAGACACAAAACAAAAACATCGAGTACCAGCATAGCGAGCTAAGGTTCAGGCCAAGTTTGGGATGGCGTTGGTTTCGGAAAAACCATAAAATACCATTGAGCTTGTCGACAGGAGTTTGTGATAGTGGTCGACGGTTACGAGACATCGTTCGGATCCACTGAACTACATCATATCGCCAGTAAACGGTTAGATATCAGGAGAAATAGTCATGAGACAAGGCGTCGAGTACCACCATAGCGAACCGAGGTTCCACAGCCATGTCTTGATATGACGCGCACGGTTCGATGACACTGTTTCATCAAATCAGGCCACCTTTCGATGGAAGTGCGTCATCATGGACTTCTCGGCCGTCTCAGCGGCTCCGCAGCCTTGCATGAGAGAGGCATTCAGAATGAAAACCGATGATTAGGTATCGAGTGCCTAACACGTCCGTCCAGCTACCTTCGGGGGCGTCGCAAAGCAAGAACGCGTACCTTGCCTGGCGTTATCGCTGAAATATCTGATTTTGGGATACACGCTGCTACATGATCGTAGCGCGATGCAATGAGCCAACGTCGTCCTATCATGCGCTACGTTCGAAAGGCCCGTAATGAGGCAGAGGACGTTACGTGGCCGCTATTGCTGCTGGGACAGGGTCGCGTGATGAATCGATGGATTGACGATGATATGATCCCGCGGGAGATAATACGTAGGTCCGCGATAACGCCTTCTTTCGTTGGAAAAGGCCTCCATTTTGACTACCGATGGCCAAAGTGAACGGGTCTTGGGATCAGAACCGAATTGTGGCCGGTGTAACAACTCGACGGGACACGAGGCAGGGCGTTGGACGAATCGTGGTGGCTGGACGCCGATCAGATCACGGAGCGCTTTGCAAGAGCGAGTAGATCAGTGGCGCAGCCTGAGTCGCATATGATGCGATCAAGAGTCGAGAAGCTTGTCTTATCGTAGAAAACTCCCTGAGGCGTGGACGTCGTGGACATGGGTACCTAGATCATTTGCTCGACCTGAACCGACGATCTAATTTTCACTGGCCAGTCGATTCAACTCCACCGATCCTTCGTTAGCCCCTACATGAACGGCATATGAGACGGACGTGTGCTTTGTGAGCAGTGATGACCCAGTCGCTGCAAGGAATGGATATCGATATCTCGGGTCTGGGAGCATCAACGGACCGGTTACTTGAACAAATGAGCACGACATACATACATACATATGTCTTGAACACTGAAGAGAAATAGATGATCAGAGGTGTTTAACACACAGAACGTAGATGCGACATGACACGACATTGAGTATCCACATGTCCAGTCAACCGGCCTCCATGGGGTGCATCGCGTTATCGTGCGGTGGTATAGATTCCGGGCTAGCTTGATCGAGCAAGGAAATCATGTTCTCGAAAGTCGTTATGCTCCTGCCGTCCGCAAACAATCTCAATCAGAATTCGTACGCCACTGAAGATATGGAAGTAGCGCTGCGAACGTGGTTGATCTCGACGTTGTCTAGTTTCGCGAGAGGGGTCGAAAACGCTTGGTGCCCCAAGCGCTATGACTGGGCGTACGCGATTTCGTAGCGGAGGGGATCGTTTCCCGCCTCTGGCGCGGCGTCTGGGTGACTAACGTTGGATGGTTTTCGTCGCGGACTTTGTTTAACTTGGGAACGCTCATCGGATCATCCCGCACGTCGACATTGTTGGCTTTGCTGGACAGAGTGTCTCTGACCACGCCGAGATTGACAGACATGGAGATACCGAGAGCATCCAGAGCCGAGGGTGACGAGTACAACGAGATAGAAGAGATTCTCGACACGGTGAATTGAGACGGCATGTCTGCCAGTAGAGCGGCCGAGTCATCCTGGGACTGAGCGAGATTATCGTCCACAGGGCCAGTAGCGTCCACGAGCAAGCCGTCAACGGACATCCAGACATCCGCTGAGGTCATTCTTCCGGTTGGACTCCAAAGGGAGGGGAGAAGCCCAATGTCGGCTACCTTGACAGGTGAGCCTACAAAGCCACGTCGATCGCCGAGAGAAATGACTTCTAGAGTTCCGTCAGATATTGTGGTAGGAGTGCATTGCGATCAAATTGGACTATTACCGCAGAGGACGGGGTCCTGGGCGTATGAGGTAACGTCGAGTGCAGAGTGTGACACGATAGACTTGATGCACCGTGAGAACGCCGAAAAGGAGACGGACTGCCGGGCGACAGGACGGGGACCAAAGATGGAACGTCGGGAAGACTCGCACGAAATAGATGACCAAGCTCGATTTCAAAAGGGGGACAGGGGGGTGGGCCAACAAGGGTGGCGTAGTAAATATTCCTGACAAGGATATATTCGAGAACGGACTTGCGGGAGGGCGGAATACGTGTTCAGGGATTGTGGGGAGCGCTTTGGTGTTGCTGACCGAGATCGACAGGCATCCGGGCATGAGTCCGGGAGGAGGCGGAAGAAATGGGAGAACTTGCACGTTTCGAGGGAGTCGCTTCCTTGACTCACGTGGCGCACCGTTTGGAAGATGATCCTCTGAGAGTGTCACCCTGAGGGGAAGTGGGTGGCTGTATGGAGGTGGGTAACGTGGTGGTGACAGTGGCGACCGAGGGTGACAAGTTGTTGGAGAGGTTTGCTAAAAGAGAACAACAGGGCTACTATGAGGGAACCCGAAGGTCGCTGAGTACTGAGTATCGGTCTGTGCTAGCTTGAGGTCGTCTTTGTTGAGTGCACCCAAGCTCGTCCGTCCAGCAAGAGCTAGGTGGTGGTCACGAGACACCTTTCGGATTCCGCCCTAGTAGGCTCAGGCCACAATACTATTCGTCAACCACTGATTGGCACCATCAAATCACTCACATGATGCATCGTTCACCACGTACGGTGTCGGGATCGAGATATCCTAGGTCATCACATCCCATTTATCCGAAATGATATGTCTACCCTGCAATACACGCTCGATACATTAACCTGGCATGTCCACCTAGTACTAGGTTGCATGACTCGTCCCAACCTCCATCGGTATCTCCTCGACGTCCTCCAACCCCTCATCCTGCTCAACGCCTGCGAACACCACCGCCATCCTGCCAGCGCCGCGACTGGATAGCGCCGACAAGCCGAACCCAGAGTCAATCCCGCCTCCACGTCTTCCTTGAACATCACGCGCATACAACTCGCGTATGCTGATGATGAATCGAGGAGTTAGAGTATACATGGGCACATTTTGCACAATGAAATACAGTCCTAGCTGCCACTGTGCTGCCGGATCGGTTCCGATTGCCAACAGGGAGACGACGAAGTTCATCAATAAACTATGGCAGATAGTTATCGTGAGTTCGATTAGTAATTGGTTCTTTGTGAGGTTGAATCATAGCAGAGGATACAGAAGGGAAGATGGAGATGGAGACGCACGCAAAGAAGTAGATGATACCCTGCCTGGCCAGCAAGTTCATGTACTGATTGAGTTCCCACCGCTTCGTCACGCGGTACATTTGAATTGACTGCCTCATGAATTGAATAATCGCGAACATGCATAATGCTACGGCATTTGCGGTTTGAAACGTGATGCCTACTTTCCCCCAAATGCTTGGGGATTGTTGCACTGAGCAAAAGGAAATTTTGAGTATTTGGATGGTGGTTACTGTGTGGTGGTAGTGAGTAGCTCGTTAGTATGCTGTGTACCTTTTCAGCCAACATCCACACACCAACAACTGCATTCCTTGATGTCACAATCACATCCATGACACCACCAAAAATGGTGAAAATGATCTCCAGGGACAACAATATGAGGAGAGTGATGAGGATTAGCCTTGATTGATTATACATTGCCCATACACGGAGAATCATCACAACTGCAGTCACCATCATAATTTGCTTTTTTGAAAGTCAGTTATACAATTACTCACAATCAGATGCGCCAAGAAAGAGAAGGAATGTCCATGCAGAAATTATATCCATCATTGTACCTTGGAAGCATGCATGAATTGAGCTGACAGAAAAATCCTCAGGTGTGCTTACAACTGTTTGATAGATATCAGTTGTGTTGAAGCCCAAAAAATGATTAGGGCAGGACAAATACATACATCTACACATAGGGACATGATTCAGTACACTTGTTAGTCATTGGTGTTGTAGGATAAAATACCTTTGCAGGGCCAGGCAGGAAGCTACTACCAACTTCAGGTAGGATCACAGCTCAACCAATGTTGCATTTTAAATGGCATAAGTACATACTGAGTGTAGGAACTCTGACTCAGATAAACCATTTGGAATTAACATGCTGCATCTGTTATAACAGCCATAGACCCACATGAAGCTGTAAAGGCCAGCATAACGAATCTGTAACAATGCTCAGGTCATGATAACACACTGCCAAGTGCAACACATACAATGATAAACAATGTTGACACCCAGGTCCAGGGTTTGCTCTATGGTTGTATTGGGAACATGCTACCTTGACAAACAATTGTCTGCTTACCCAGATATATTCTACCTACAGTGACAATCAGTGAGTAAATGATTAAGAATAATATTAAGGGGTATGTGGGATTATACCTCTTTTGAAAAAGTCAGGACTGGCAAGGTGGAAGTTGATGCATTGTATTGGAACAGAATTTATGACACTTGCTCACCATAATCATATCCAACAGCAGTCAGAGCAGCAACTGTGGAAGCCTTTGTTATTAATCTCGGAAGAGTGAGGATGAACATACGAGTCACATAGTCATTCTGCAGAAGGCTGGACAGCAACAACTGTACAGTAGAAGCCATGGTCTTGATGGATGTGTGCAAAGAGACAATTGAAAGTACAGCAAGAAGGTAGCAGGACACACTATTCGGAGGGGAAGACTTCGGACATCTTTATAAAAGAGAAAAACTGGTGAGAAATAACTCTCCGTCATGATGGTCATCGACACTGATCTAGTACTATTCTGGCTCAATCGCCATTGTATTTTGTGTCCAAATCACATTCTTGATGTCCGTTTGCACAGGATAGTAGCTAGGTTACATAATTTCCGGTACCTGCGTAGTCGATACGCTGGTGAGCGCAGATTACGTAAAATGAGTGATCTTTACATACCGAGCTATGTTGCGTTCATGTCATTCACGTATGGACCCTGTGTTTTGATCGGCTACTCCTTGTGTCTGGTCAACTGTTCTATGCTTCCATGAGAAAAATGAAAGCCCAGCTTCATCTGCAAAACGACAGAAGATGTTGATTGACGGTCGTTCTCTGGCCACTATGAAAACGACGACAAAGGGTTCGATACTTTGGGTGATTGGATCCACCTACTTACGAGTCTCCACATACATCCGAGCTCGTCGACAAAGGGCCACTGGTGGACAGGAATACGTTGGTCACGAGATACCTTTCGGATCCCCCTAGACTACGATACCACCAATCGATTAACGGATCTCAAGAGACACAAAACAAAATGTCGAGCACCAGCATAGCGAGCCAAGTTTAGGGTGGTGTTTTTTTCACAATGACCGTCATATACAATTGAGCGCGTCAACAGGGATTTGTGACAGTGGTCGACGGGGAACACGATGGTCACGAGACACCGTTCGGATCCATTAAACTACACGATATTGCCAGTCAGCGGTTAGATGTCAGGAGAAATGATGATGAGACGAGGCGTCGAGCACCACCGTAGCGAACCGAGGTTCCACAGCCATGTCGTGGTATGACGCGCGCACCGGTTTGACGGCAGTGTTCCATCGGGATCAGGTCACCTCTCGATGGCAGTGCGTCATCACCGACTTCTCGGCCGTCTCAGCGGCGTTGCAGCCTTGCGTAAGAGAGATTAACCGACGATCAGGTATCAAGTGCCTAAGACGGCTGACCAGCCAGCGAAAGCGAGTACAGTCATATAGTCATCAAGATATGAGCATGGAAACGCAGGCGCAAAGCAAGAACGCGTACCTTGCCTGGCGTTATCGCTGAAAATGTCTGATTTTGGGATACACGCTGCTGTAGTGATGCAATGAGCCAACGTCGTCCCGTGATGCGCTACGTTCCGACAGGACCGCGATAAGGCAGAGGACGTTACGTGGCCACAGGTCGGACCTATTACTACTGGGACAGGGTTTGAGACGAACACGCGCCCTTTGGGCACGTTGCTTGCCATCACATCAAGATCTTGGCGGGGGGTGACCGGCCACCAGGCTGCATGATGGATCGATGATATGATCTTGCAGGAGATAGTATGTAGGTCCGCGATAACGCTTTCTTTCGTCGGAAAAGGCCTTCATTTTGGCTACCGATGAGTCCAAAGTGAACGGGTCCTGGGATCAGAACCAGATTGTGTTCGGCGCAACAACTCGAGGCAGGGCGTTGGACGATGTCGTGGTGGCTGAACGCATCAGATCACCTTGCGCTTTTTGAAGAACAAGTGGATCAGTGGCGCGATACCATCTGATGCGATCAAGAGTCGAGAAGCTTGTCTTATCGTAGAAAACTCCCTGAGGCGTGGACAAGCTGTGGACATGGGTACCTAGATCATTTACTCGACCCTGAACAGGCGACCTAGTTTTCACTAGCCAATCGATTCAACTCCGCCGATCCTTCGTTAGCCCCAGCATGAACGGTGTATGAGATGGACGTGGGCTTTGTCAGCAGAGTGAAGGAGTAATGACCCAGTCGCGCAATATCGATATCTCGGATCTGGGAGCATCAACGGACCGGTTACTTGAACGAATGAGCACGACATACATACACATATCTCGAACACTGAAGAGAAATAGATGATCAGGGGTGTTTAACACACAGAACGTAGATGCGACATGACACTACAAGTATCCACATGTCCAATCAACCGGCCTCCATGGGGTGCATCGCGTTATCGTGCGGTGGTATAGATTCCGGGCTAGCTTGATCGAGCAAGGAGATGATGTTCTCGAAAGCCGTTATGCTCCTGCCGTCCGCAAACAATCCCAATCGGAATTCGTACGCCATAGAAGAGATGGAATTAGCACTGCGAACATGGTTGATCTCGACGTTGTCTAGTTTCGTGAGAGGGGTCGAAAGACGCTTGGTACCCCGAGCGCTATGACTGGGCGTACGCGATTTCGTGACGGAAGGGACTGTTTCCCGCCGCTTCCGAGGCGTCTGCGGCCCCTGGGTGACCAACGTTGGATGGTTTTCGTCGCGGACTTTGTTCAACTTGGGAACGCTCGTCAGATCATCCCGCACGTCGACATTGTTGACTTCGGTGGATAGAGCGTCTCCGACGTCGTCGAGATTGACAAACATGGAGATACTGAGAGCATCCAGAGCCGAGGGTGAAGAGTACAAGGAGCTGGAGGAAATTCTCGATACAGCGAATGGAGACACCCTCAGAGCGGCTGAGTCATCGTGGCACTGAGTGAGATTATCGTCCACAGGGCCAGTAGCGTCCATGAGTAAGCCGTCGACGGACATCCAGACATTCGATGAGGTCGTTCTTCCGATTGGACTCCAAGGGGAGGGGAGAAGCCCAATGTCGGCCACCTTGACAGGTGAGCCTACAAAGCCACGTCGATCGCCAAGCGAAATGATTTCTAGACTTCCGTCGGACATCGTGGTAGGCGAGAGTGCACTGCGATCAAGTTGGACTATTACCGCAGAGGACGGGGTCATGGGTGTACTCGGCGATGTCGAGTGAGGAGTGTGACACGATGGACTTGATGCACCGTAAGAACCCCGAAAAGGAGACGGACTACCGGGGGATAGGACGGGGACCAAAGATGGAACGTCGGAAGGACTCGCGAGAGATAGCTCGATTTCAAAAGGGGGACAGGGGGACGCCAACAAGGGTGGCGTAGTAAATATGCCCGACAAGGATATATTCGAGAATGGACTTGCGGGAGGGTGGAAGACGTGTTCAGGGATTGTAGGGGAGCGCTTTGGTGTTGCTGAGCGAGATCGACAAGCAGGGGATGTCCGGGCGGCGGCAGAAGAAATGCGAGAACTTGCACGTTTCAGGGGAGTCGCTTCCTTTACCCACACACCGTTTGGAAAGTTGATCCTCTGATGTGTCACCCTGGAAGTGGGTCCTGGCTGTGGTGACTTTGCGGTGACTGGAGTTGGGAGGGCGGCGGCCGGTGACTTGTTGAAGAGGTTTGCCACGAAACGAATGAAAGAGCACCAGAGGGCCATGAGGAAACCCGGAGGCCGCTGAGTATCGGTGGGCTGTGGCATGGCGGGGTAGGCGGTACAGGAAAAGGAGTGAAATGGAGATACCACGGTGGTGAGAGCGAGGACGGCTGACAGGCATTCCGAAGAAGACTGAAACTCGATCGTCGGCCTCGCACTATCAGCGCGTATTTTGCGTGTCGCGCCGGGTTGATGCGAAAGGCTCGTTCTGCAAGCTTCGGATGAGGAGCGCGCGGGAGGACCCGTAATGAAAGCGATAAATCAACCGGCGCACTCGTCCAGTTTTATTTCTTGGACACTGCGCAGCAAACACACATGCGCAATGCTCTCTCCCAAGGACACCCATCAGCACGGCACCGACCCTCCTTCTCCCCCTCCCCCCCTTCCAAGCTTCTTCTCCTCAAACACACCCCACTCCGATTCAGGCCTCAGCATATCCTCCAGCTCCTCCAGTGAGGTCAGTCCTTGCTTTTCCCTTCGGCTCTTACGTGGTCACATAGCCGGTCGTACTCGGCCGCATAGATCACGCGCCACTCGCACACCTCTTGTCCGTCCCATCCTTGTGAGCCTGTATCTGATTTTCTTCCTGGCTTTCCCAGATCATGGGCACGCCCTTTGATCTCGGCGCGCAGCGTTTCGAATATCCATTCCCCGAAGCCCAGGGCTCGCCGACCGACCCATTCCTACCGCTCTCGTCCGCCATTACTTCCCATTCCCACGCCCAATTACCTCCCTGGCCCATTCACATCTCAAAGTCGTTCCCTCTCACTCAACCCCCGCTCGGCAAGTTCAAAGCACATCCAAAACTACGCTCCGCAAGCGTACGTGAACCTCCCGTGCCACCCGGTCTCGTAAAGAGGCGAAGCCGCATCACCGGCGTTCATCACCAGTCCTCTTCCGAAGAACCAAGTGACAAGAGTGATGTCGGCGACGAAATCACGCGAGGACGACAGCCCTCTCGCTTTGCTCTCAGTTTG
>QGOI01002703.1:0-12637 GCA_003313885.1 Boletus sp. MG55
CAACTGCAGAATACTCCAGCAGGTACTACTAGTACTCACTAAAGTATATTATACAATACTAGGAAAATACAATATGATTAAGTAATCTGGTGGCTGTACTACTGTGACTATACACTATTTGAATATTCAATGCTCCCTCTTGAATGGACTGAGGATACTGAAGAATAAAATAAAATACTACTAGTAAATACCCAAATGAATGTCCCAAGGAATAACTGAAATTCAATGCAAAAAGATGTGAGCATAGGTGTGTGTCCCAAAAGTATAACACTTGAGTGGTTACCAAATTTGGTAAGTTGCAGCTGGGTCATGCCACAAAGATTCTGCACAGTGGTCCCTGATTGACTATGGTGCTGTCCCACTCGCATATCAAGCCTTCCCATCATTGCTCCAGCTTCAAGTTCTCTAGTACATGTACAATGTATTGGACACATTTGATTTGCCTGGCATGGTTCTGACATGACTGTACAACTTGGTCATATATTTCATCGAAAGGCTGACTCTTCTGGGTCTGGAGTTCACCTTTCCTCATTGACGTGGTAGGCTGGGGTGGTCGATGCACCGTCTGTGGTAGTTTAGAGGTGGTGTGGATGGCTGAGGTACGTTGGCCATGGTCTGCTTGCACCATTCATGTGACCCATCTCAATTTCAGCTAACAATCATGTATCCGAGTTGACTCATTTCGAGTCGTCGCACGTGCTGCTTGAGCGCCGTCCATCCTGCCTCGTATCCCATCACATCCGTCGCTGTCTCCATCCTTTTGATGCAGCGTCTCTCGACCTCTCCTGCTCGCCCCTATTGCACACTGGCCCCTGGTTGGACGCATTCGTCTTGTGGCGGCAGCGGCTCCAATCGCCTTCACAGCATTCCAGTACCCTGTGTCAATCACCTTGTACCACTGTTTTATTGCTCTTCGAGCTCTTCCATGTATGTTTTGCTGCTCCAACTGCTCCACACATTCGCAGTCGTGTTCTGATGTTATTTGCAGCCGACGTGCAACCGTCGACAGCAGCACTGACAGACGAGCAGGGGTACTGCGAGATGGTGCAGTGTAGAAAACATCAATGTGGACACACCAACAATGACATTGGGGTGTCCGCGACAATGTGGGCACGTGACCATCAACAACAGGTGAGGGGAACGAGTGGGAGGGCACACGTGTCGACGTCTGGGATGCGGGATGAGCAGAAGTGAGTGTGAGACAGCGCGGTGAACATCAACAGCAGGGGATGAGCAGGAGGCGTGTGATTTAGGGCGAATGGGTGGGGCAAGAGGATGCATGTTTCGATGTGGGAGCGACTGTCAGCGGCGGGGGTGGGGATGAGTGGGAGGGCGTACAAGATGGTGCCAGCGTCATTGGGGTGCCTGCGTCGACATCGACGACACCAGGGATGGGGCGCGAGCGCTGGTGGTGGGAGGGCACATGAGTCAGCATGACCATTACAGTCGACAGTAGGCGTGGAGTCGAGTGGGAGGGTGAGACGGCACCAACATCAATGAGGACATGCCAATGACGCCAGGGGTGAAACACGAGTGGCAGCGGCAGGGGTGAGGGACTGGAGACAAGCTGGAGCTGGAGTGCGTCGACGTTGGGGGGCAAACGTACGCGTCAGTTGTGGATGAGTTTATTCCTGGACCTGAATGGTCCAGGTCTCACCTCGAGAAAAGTGACACGACAAGGTCATGGTACTACCTTAATAAGAAATGCCGTCAAATCTGATGCACATTTTTGTCAGCTTTGTCACGTGCCGTTCCCCTTACACCTTCACCCCTTTGTCTCGTCTCGGAAAACGGGTTCCAATCTTCCCATTTCTTTACTCTAGCTCAGCGGGCTCCTCGGTTTTCTTCTTCCTTTGAAGTAACATTCACACGGCATCTCTCTTGCTCTCTAGCTCATCCAGCGGGGCTGTACGAGTTGGTAAGTTTATCTGCCTTGACTGATTCTGTCAGGTTGTGATTTTCAGTGTGCATTTTTAGCGCCTGTCACTTTGCTTCACTTGAACCCTAGTATGGGAACACGCAGTAGCTGCTTGAGTGTGTTCATTACGTCTTATTCTGAACCTCTTCCTACGTTCATCTAGTGTCTCTCCCCCTGGGCATTCGCAAAATTGCCTTGCCTACAGCTATGGGTCGCTATTGGGTGAAACATGACCCGTGTACCCAAATGTTGTAAGTCGCACTCCAATGACAGCGTCAGAGCGCGCACAACCAATGCCATCACTGTTCCTTGCTCCCTCGCCTCTTGTGCGCCAAAACAGCTGCCGAACATGTCGAACATTACGAAAAGTTTTGGTGCATCCAACAATGCTGCCGCCTTCCTCAACTTCCTCAATGTCATTGATGTGCCTGTCGAGCTCATTGACACCCTCGCATCACCGTCAACAACCTTGTCGACCCACCTGTTGCTCTCATCAACACCATCTCAATGCCCCTCATCTCCCCAGATGACTTCAACTTCAACAACCATGGCGCATTCCTCAACGATCCCCTGTCGCTGTCTCATTGTTCGACGATGATGACGAAATCTTCGCCATCCCAGGACCTTCAACCTGCCAATGCGCTCGATCAGGACACCCCAAGTGTGCCCCTCGTTCCCTCTCTCTCACCTCTCATGCGTCAAAACAGCAGCTGAACGTGACCTGAACCAGAGAAATGGAACGTCCAATGATGCTGCCACCTCCTTCAACATCCTTAACGTTCTTGGTGCGTCCAACGATGCCGCCAACACCCTCCATCGATCGTGTGCCCATGGCTGCCTGTGACGACAGTGTCACCCCCAGCAACCTTCTTGACACAAACAGTGCATGCGATTGCACTGCCATCTCCCTCATCGACATCGACAATGATGCATACCCCAATGCTGCAGAGGGTTCGTCGACGTGCTCATAGACTTCCCATCTCCTCCCGTTCACCTACAAATACGAACATGAACGCAAACGATGTGCTCATGTTCATCTTTGTATGTGAACGATTGTGATCGCATTGCCCTCGCCCTCGCCCTCGCTCTACCCCACCCACTCCTGGCCCTTATCCCATCCCCTCCCGTTTGCCTACAAATACGTGTGTTTGCGTTCGTATTTGTATGCAAGTGGTCATGATTGTGCACCTCACCTGCACCCGTGCTACCTCTGGGTATACCCATCGCAGGTAAAGACCCATGGGTTTACCGCTGCAGTTCCCTAGTCTGACTCCTTACCTTTTATTTGTTTTCAGTCACGTTTGCAGGTGACTTTTGGGAGAAAAGACATAATATATTAATAATAACTGATAAATCAGTACACATTGAAGGAAAGGGTGGACATGGAAACATAAACAGACGATTGAGAAAAAGGAAGGGGGATAATAAATGTGAGCTGTATTGGTCTCGATTACGCAGGGAAAAAAATTTGTTCCAGATAACAACATCGACATGCAGGTCCAGGTTTGCCCAGAGGGCCATGGTATGTAACTGGTAACACTGAAAAAAATTCACACACAACACATATTCAGCAAGAGGTACAAACATCAACACATCATACGAACACTGTATACTATACGCTACTGAAGATCAATGAAGAAGTCCTCCTCATATGTATCTGTGCCTTAGGTTAGAATGTGTATGTGGGAATCAGCCAAACGATTTACGATTGACATTGCGATGGCGCTTACGACGGCAGTGTGCAACAGAGAAATGAAGGGGGCGTCCGGACTGGCGAATTGCATCACAACATTGCCCGACATTGATATTTGCAGCTTCCAGTTCTTGCCTGACGTGGCGAACCTTCAGACGGTTGAGCTGAGTGTGTGACATCTGCTTGGAGAGCTCGCATGAGGTGAGATGCATCCTTGCTCATATGACGGCTCGTCAGGCACAAGCAATCTCCAAGTGGAGATATGGAGCATCGGACTCGATCATGTAGCCTCCAGTCTGTGTCTACTTTAGCTGTCGAGTTATGCACAGTGAACTCGTACTTACCGGGGGGAGTTTGACAAGGTCTGGAGAATGTTTGACATCAAAGTATTCAGTATTGGAGCATGAGTCAATGATGGTATTGTTCAGGGGATTGTGTGAAGCCGCAGTCTGCCGCAAAGGGGATGAGCGTGGCTGGGTCCTTGTCGGGGAGAAATTGGCATTTTGTCTTGAAGTGTTTTTGATTGTTTCAGGCTTGAAAGGTTGAGAGAAAACAAAGATACTGTTTGAAATTGGAGTAGAAGGAAGGAATGAAGATGGATGAAGCGGGCTCGAGCTCATACATTCTGACATCGTGACGGCTCGAGTGAAAAATGTTGTGTTACTAGTGTGACACCCCATTATTCATCACATTGTAGAAGTACTTAAAGTACTTACCATTTTCCTTAGGATTCGTCAAAGTACACTAGGAGTTACGCATACCTCATGCCCCATTGCCCAAGCTGCAGCAAAATTCTGCCTTTGGAGGATGCAATTTTACGCCACATAAACCAACCTTCTGATCGCTGTCATGGCTGGGTAGACGAGCTAGTTTCCATGGGTGAGCTTATTGAGCAAGATGCAAAGCAAAACCCCCTGGACAACCCACCTCCACCTCCAGCTCCGTTCGAAGACCAGAATCAACCAGGGACAGAGGGACCATACTCCAATTTTTCAGGACATAAAATGGACGTTGATAACATTCAGCCTGGGGGACTGGTAGAGGAATTCTCGGGTGCTGCAGCAGTTTTCAACCGAGAAGAGAAGTCATTCCTTCAGTGCTTTGATACAGACCAATTCTCCCAAGAACACTGTACAAATCTTTACTATCCATTTGCATCCCATGCAGATTGGCAACTCAGGCTTTGGTTAACGTGGTCTGGCCTGAGTATGACTGCTATCAATAGTTTTCTCTCCCTAGATCTGGTAAGTTTCATGGTTCTTTCACATTCACAATCCAACTGAGCAATGACAAGATAAATTCTCTTCCTATCTCATTTCGAATGGCACAACAGCTTCGCAGCCTCATCGAATTGCTTCCTAGTGGACCTCAGTGGAGATGTCATGTATTGTCACCCGAAATCCCCACGAAGTCGCTGGTAAGGCTGTTTTATCGCGATACCATTCATTGCCTGGAGGCACTCTTTAATCACCCTCTGTTCCATGACAAGATGGACCTCGTCCCCCAACGTGTATATTGAACTGCTGAGCGCCTTGTTCGTGTTTATAGCGAGTGGATGATAGGAGACATTGCATGGGATGCGCAGGTTTGTTTTGTCCTTTTTTGGTTTGAGTCATAATGTCTAACCTCGAACTTATCCGAAGGCCCAGCTACCTATGGGCGCCACTCTCCTCAGTGTTATACTATTGTCTGACAAGACGAATATATCTGCCTTAGTCGTGGATCGATGTGCTCACCCGCTACTCATCAGACTCGCCAATATCCACATGTCAA
Source organism: Boletus sp. MG55 (assembly GCA_003313885.1). NCBI lineage: Eukaryota > Fungi > Basidiomycota > Agaricomycetes > Boletales > Boletaceae > Boletus > Boletus sp. MG55. The sequence goes on from QGOI01002703.1 coordinate 5,385, forward strand.
CTCGTCTCAAGCTATCATCTGATGCCTTCCTCCTCACCGCACTCCTCCCAATCCCCAAGTTCATTCACAAGTCCCAACGCATTCAAAGTCTTCTCTCTGATCGTCTAATTCACGAATCTCTCAATATTGTCCTTCACCCGTTGAAGCAGGCAGGCCGTTTAGGTATCATGCTGAACGATCCCCTCGGCAACCTACGGTTCTGCTTTATGCCACTTGCCTCATACATTGCCGACATGCCTGAAGCCTGCATGCTTGCAGGCATAGGTGGAAAGACATCCGCTGTTATGACTGCAGCCTACAAACAGTTTGGTGACTCCTTTCGACACCCCCCATGCACGAAGCGTTTCACACTGAGCCAGCTCAAGATGATCAATGTTGATCCCCAGGATCTCGAGCAATACCTCAAGGCGGTGAAGGAGTACTGCTTAAATGGTGTTGCATCACCTTTCTTCCAAGACTGGAGAATGGCGAACCCAGCTGATTTTCTGACTCCAGAGCCTCTCCACAAATGGCACAAGAGATGCTGGGGTCATAAAGTACAGTGGGCAATCAACATTGTCGGCGCACAAGGAGTGGATTTTCGTTTCTCTGTTCTCCAACCAACCCCAGGCTTTTGTCACTTTCCCAAGGGGATTTCTTACCTCAAAAAGGTGACTGGGAAGATGCAGAGGGATGTTCACTGGCAGCGCTACCTTGTTCCAGCTATCACCAGTGCTGCTCCTGCTGGTGTGGTTCTCGCGATTCGCTCCCTCCTGGACTTTTGCTACCTTGCGCAAGCGCCAGAGCTCGACGACAACGACTGCGATGCACTACTGTTGTCCCTACGCAACTTCCATGATAACAAGTCAAGGGTTGTTGAAGCTGGGGGCCGAAGGGGAGAGAAAAAGATCATTACGAACTGGTATATTCCCAAACTTGAATTGCTCCAGAGTGTCATGCCTTCCATTTGGAACTGTGGCACACCGTCTCAATGGACTGCCGACGTTACAGAACATGCTCATATCCTGATGATCAAAAATCCGGCTCGCAGGAGCAACAACAACAACGTCGATCCCCAGATCTGTAGGTATCTAGATCATATTGAAAAGTGCTCGAGATTCGAGCTTGCAACTTCCCTCTGAGAAGCCCAGAACATCACAACTATGTCTACCAGGGAAAACGGCAATGATGAGGGTAGCGACGGGGAAGCGTTGGACTTCATTGAGGAAGACAGCGACTGTGACACTCATCTTTTTCAGTCGGTTGCAAAGCTCGGACAGCTCATGTGTCCCCCGACCGACTACTTCTCAAAGGCTTGCATGTTGTCTACTTCTAACCCTGCATCTATTCCGTTTCCGCCGCGAACCCTTGTCGGCGGCAACACTGCCATAAATATCTGCAGAGATCCAAAGGTTCGTTAGGGTATCATTGACAACATTGCTGTAGAATTCGGAATCCCTGACCTCTGCAGTGCCCTGGGTGATTATCTCATACAAGAATCATCAAAGACTCCACACATGATAGGGGGGTCCCATTCTTCTTCCAACGACTGTTGTCTTCCCTTCACCCACCTCGCTGTGTGGCACTCCATATGCCTTCAACAAATGCTCTTCCACCCTGCCAGTGACTTGGAGCCCACACAAACAGTCGTCGCTTCCCCACCATCCGCTTCCTGGCGGCATGGTCATTTTGACGCGGTGATCTATAATGTTGACACTGAAAAATCCTGGCCACAATCTGGACTCACAGGTGAGTCTATATCCACACGGCAACTCCATTCATTTTTCTTATTGCTTCACTGAACAGGTCACTTGATTGGCGAGCTTTGACTCGTCTTCCATCCCGTACCACCACATGGTCAAAGACCCGGGTGGTGCAGGAAGTTTCTCGTTTATGTGCGTCGATTTGATATCATCTGAGCCGACCCGATCACATCCATGCATATACTATGACGAGCAAAGAGGAACAATGGAGACTATCTCGGCGGCGTTCTTCCTCTCAGTCAACTTCAGTCTCCTGCCAACTTGGTTCCCCAGTTCAGAAAAGCAGCGAATAGGCGGTTATCTTCCACTAACAGTCGCGCATTGTCAGAAGAGTTTTGGCTCAACAGGTATTGGACCAAAGAAATGTTTTACATGTTGTCCAAATCGTCGTAGTGCTCTTCGTATCATATAGAGATAGAGTAGGGCTCTCATGGACTTAGCTGAGTTCCAATGACAAAGCACCCCCACATCCTACGGCCGACATGGTTCATGCTGAAACAGTTCCAAGTTTTTTGCAAAAATTGAGCTCCAGTGCTCCTCCTCTGAATGGCCATGCTGTCCCTTTGATGAACATGCTGATCAAACGAGAGCTGCATGGCCAAGTAATCGACGAGGGAAAGAAGGCCACTGTGGGCCCTGGCCTCATCACTAGGCTCTTCCCACCCCTTGAACTCATCCCCTCTGTAAAGGAACTACAACAGTCATATGCTGAGGCTTTCCATCCAACATATGACTCAGATCCACCCCAACATTTCCAACCATCTCGGTACAACCTACAATCCCACGAAGAAAATGGGACGGGCGACGAAAGACGGAAAAAGGGGAAAGCAAAGGTGAGAAGAGGGAAAGCAAAGGCTTCTGTGTGGTCAATCCCCGTAATCTATGTTGCACGCAAAAAGAAGTGGAATTTCAGTATCTTCAAGTCTCAAAAAGCTATAGATGAAATCGAACGAGCCTTGGAATTGTCTTTTACACACAGAGGGCTGCGTACAGTTCTCACCAGTCTCAAGGAGATGGCAATTCCTCCCATGGATGGACCCTCATCATTCGAAGGACATCAGACTGAGGTATGTCATGTCATATTGATCAGTCCAGATCCTAAATTTCCTACAGATTGCCACTGATGTTGAGGATCCCGGCTTGGGGACGATAGACAGCTGGTCTTCTCGCGAGGGATCTTTCCGCAATGGGGCCAACTATGATGGAGATTCCTCCAAAGACAAAGATTACTTTGAAGGAAAGGGCAAATGTACAACAGGACCTACGCATGAACACATTTTCGCATCCTTCCTCAATACACTCGCTACCTTACTCGGCTACTCAGGGGGGCAATACTCGGCCTGGGCGGTCCTGGTACAGCACTTTTGCTAACAAGCCATTGTCGTCAATCCCTGGAGAATCACAATGGAACAGAAAACCTGATCTCATTCTCCTTGAGGGTTCCCCACAACAACACAATTCCAATGACAGCATGGTGACTTGGAAGGCTCCTAGGGCCATCAGTGAAATAACCATAAGCTCTGATTGTGATAATACGACTCTTGTCCTCGGCCTCCAGACCAAAGCGTACCTGCTGCTGTCCTCTCAACCATGGCGGCGCTTTGTCATTGCCATCTCTATCTATCGCAATGATCTTTGGGTCCACCACTTCGACTGCTCAGGCGGTCAGATATCTGCTCTGATCAACTTCCATCGTGACTTCGCAACATTTTTCTGGGTTGTCCACACTCTCTGTTGTGCCAACAGTCGCTTTCTCGGTTTCAACCCCACACTCAATATTCATTTCTATCCCTCCCTCCATCCTACTTGTCGCCCTCAATTTATTGGCACCGTTGTTGTCAATGGTATCACATACAATATTGTCTCTATCCTATGGGCCTCAAATGGCTTTCTCGGCCGTGGTATGATCTGCCTCTGGGTTCACACATGTGACCAAGATGAAGAGTCTTCTGGTGATGATGATTTTGCTCTGAAGGATAGTTGGGTCAATGTGACATGGGCCGAACATGAAAGCTCTATCCTGCAGGAAATCGCTGGCTTGGACAGGGTTCTGGAACTCGTCGCCTCTTGGACTGTGCAGTACAAAGGACAGGATGATTGCACTACACGTTACAGATCTGAAGGGTGGGAGCATTCACACCTGATGATAGTCCCTCGTGTTCACCGGTGTCTCTTGATGAGACCGGTGGGTACTCCACTCTTGATGTTCAAGTCTCAGAAAGAGCTACTTCATGGATTGATTGCCAGGCTGGAGAGTAAGTTAATGCTCGCTTCGAAATTGCTCTTCTACTGACCAAGTATAAGTTCATGAAAAACTTGTTACGGAGAAAAAGATTTTGCATAGGGATATCAGTCCCAATAACTTGGTATTCCGGGGGACTGGCCCTATTCGGGTGCTGATGATCATTGATTTCGATTATGCAGTCCGCCTAGGCCAGGCGGTCCAGCACCCGAAAGGAATGGTAAGAATGAAAAAAAGAGGGGGAGAGGGTCCACATGTGCTGACAAACTCTTGACAGGGTACATTACCCTTCATATCTTTATCGATTCTGCGGAAGATGGTTGTTATGGGCGTTCCAGAGGCCAAACTCGTGTACGAGGTATCAGACGACCTGGAATCTTTTTTCTATGTATTTATGTGGATGTGCACCTTCCACACTGGCCCTGATGGCGCTTGCTGGGACCTGCCAAAATATAACAATCACATTCTCCACACATGGGGGGAGGCAGCATTGGCTGACAGTGGGCTGGTTGGTTGTATGAACTCGAAAATCTCCCTTCTTCATGACCCCATTGGCGAACATGTGATTGATATGCAATTCACTCCATACTTCGAGCCTTTGAAGCCGCTCGCCAAGCAATGGAAGAAGCTCATCGAGATGGAAGATAGTCACAGAGCTATTGGTGGTGACAAGCCACCCCTCACACACAGGGCTATCATTAATTGCCTCAAAGGATATGTTCAACAGCTACATCTTATGGACCGGGTCCCAGATCGGCTATTGCCAACCTCCCATGCTGATGCTTCCCCCTCCAACGTCACTCCAGATCTGTCTGGTCCCCCTCCCGGTGCCTCTCCCCATCCCGATGGTCCCATTCTGGCGTCGAAGCGACCGCTGTCCCCTTCTCCAATGAAAGGCTTGATGAAGAGATGGCGAAACAATAGTACAGGGACCACGGGGACTGTTTGGGCCCATGTTTGAGTAATGAGTCTTCACCTCGTGCTCGGTTGTTCACACTTACCCATAAATACATATAAACTTACATTGTAGCATCTCAGGCTGTTTCTACACCAAATATAAACTGCAGTGTTCCATTACAGCTTCTGAGTCATCCCCATCCTTCCTAACCTCCTCATCTCTTACCATGACTGAAAAGTCACATAAGCAACGTCCTTCCACTGAGGGCAGTGTCCCAGATAAGTTGCCCCACAAGAGGGTCCAATGAGGAAGTTCCGTTCATCAAAGTCAACGGCTTGGTAAAGGGACTGGAGGCGCTGTCGAACAGCTCAGAAAGGCTGGTGATGCCCTCATAGCCAGTCGAAGAAAGAGGGATGACCAGTTCGTCATCGCTGGTGAGGATGTCAACCCGATGGCACCCAAAGATCCAAGGATAAAAAAGGTAAGTGCCAAACACTCAAAAACTTGGACTCTGCCCTCAACCTCAATCTTCTGTGTCGGACAGCAGCCAAAGGTTGACTGTCAACGCCCACAACGTATCAAGGCACTCATTCCTGAGACGTCCAAGTCAGACGAGAGATTTGGATTCAAGCTCATGAGTTACATGCTCGATACTCTTCTATGCTACCTCAGCCAACAAACCTACATATAGTTAGACGATTAATCGTTCCCCGACCTGGGTAAGGCCACTGTCAGAAACGGTTTAAAAATTCTATCTGATGAACAACGACACTGGGTGCAAGAATGAAGGAGCAAACCTGACGACTCTATTGAAGATACATTTGGAATCGACGAAGATCATCTTCCTGGTGAAACAGATGACAGTGAGGAAGAGGACAGGGTACCTGACACAGGCCTCGATTCGAACTCACGTTCAGAGCCAGAAGAGGAGTCAGAAGAGGGCAACATCATAAAGAGTTCAGAAAGCGATGATGATGGTGAAGGTCCGAAAGCATTCAAAAAGGAGAAAGTAAGCATAAAACTCTTGTTTGACTCAATGCTCACTTAAGTATAGGGCATGTCTGATCATGGAGACTCCCAAGTAGATGATGTAAGCATCAAATTTCTTCATGGCCTTTGATGTCTCCCAGACCTACATACATACAGGACATTAATGTTCTTGAGGCACATCACGCGAAAAACCGTCATCCCCACCTGCCATCGCCTGCCAGACTGGCGGCTTTACAGAAGTCAGTTGGTGCCGTGCCGAAGCAGAGTGAAGCCAACAGCTCTGACGATGACGGTAACTCCAAGCCTCGCAACAAACATTACTCGAAAACTCCCAAAGGCACTCGTTGTACCGATCCTTCCCAACTCGCTTTCTACCCTCCAAAGTGGAAAGATTTTCTTGACGAATGCAAGGTAGAGACTCGCACATATGCTGCCATCCGGGAGCCTTGGCCGCGGAGGAGAGTGGCCTTGAACGGGTTTATCCCAGATGCGATCGATCTAATAATCCAAAAGTGGAGGAGGGAAGAGCGCACAGTTGAAAAGGGATACTATCCTAAGTACAAATGAAGCATGTGCGAATTGGTATGTCGATGGTCTAGTGTACTGAACACCACTGACTTTGGCAGCTTTTCAAGGACCTTGCCTCGTGGCGTGGTGAGATCAAGAAGGCAGCGAGTGTGTCCATCCGTATCCACTACGATCTTTTTCCTCCCAAGGGCAATCGTCTGTCCATGGTCGAGAGTCGCCAATATGTGAAATGCACTGCCGAATCCTGCATCAAAAAGTCATCATTTGCACATGGCGGCAAAGACAATGAAGTACGTGCTATCCTACTGACATACCTGCCATAATTCACGGTTCGTCAAGGGCCACATGAACAATTTCGGCCATCCAGCGATCCGCGACTTACTGCATGTCTTTTTGTTTAGCCGCGATAATTGTATTGGCAACCTCAGACCGGCCGAGTTTGGAAAACGAATCCCAAATGGAACGCTATGCTTGGCTGTAACGGCGGTGAGTTGCACGAGTCAACACGGTACCGATCCTGACATTACAGCAACAGATACGATGTATTCTCAATGGATACAAACTGTATGGAAAGGCCAAATTTCCGAGTTTCACAGGAAGCACCTATCATCAGAAGTGGTGCAAATTCCATGACCTCATCAATGAACTTGAGGATCATGAAGTTCATGGCTGGAAACTTGAATACATGTGTTGTGAGATTGCCCGTACTGGAATGTAAGTTCTATCTTTGGAATGGTGTCTAATACTGATTGGAATAATAGTGCAGGTGGTTCTGGATATAGTGAGTCAGATGGGCATACTACAGGCGAGGATGATTATGGCATAGTGGTTGATTAGTTGTGATGTAGATTAG
>QGOI01002706.1:0-12834 GCA_003313885.1 Boletus sp. MG55
TATTGTATGACATTTTTCATGCTAGTACCATGGATTGATATATTATTTTCACTGATTCTAGTGAACTAATCCCAAACCCATCAGTCCCGACGAGCATAAACGAAAATGGCGCAAACAGACATACTGGTACAAATTGTGTGCGTAATGATCATTGTCGGTGACCATCTTCCGCATCGTCTGAACGATGTGGTCGTCCTTCCGCCCTCTGCCTTTTGTCGATGTCACCTTCCTCTGCGCCTCCTGTAAGAACTTGGCATTCTAGCTGATGAGCGTGTGACACAGCACCAACAGCTCTGGCGGGTTCAGACACGCCTTCGAATTGAGTCCACTCATGAGCTGCTGAAGCACCTCGTCGACCTGCTGCATCGGCTTTGATGAATTCATCACCTCCATAATGGATCTGAGCGGCAACAGCAGTGCACTGATCCGATTTGGCGACACATAGCGCACGGAGAGCGCAAAACAATCTAAACCCTTCGACGCGCTGCCCTTGACCTCGCACATCCTGGTCTTGAAGTCCTCGTGCTGAACGTCCTTGCCCGACTCACTGAACACGACTTCGGAGGCAATGTGTGCAGTATCGTCGATGCACCCATTGAGGTCATCAAACGTGGCGTCGGTGCGATCGGGGGAGGTGACATAAGTCAACAGTGCGTGCGTAACGTAGGCGAGCACGTGGAGTTGCGGACCACACAAGGGCGCTGCCCGAAGCTCACGGAGGGACAATGGAAGGTATGCAGGACCCAACGCGACAGCGATCTGACACATCGTTTCACGGATGAGGTCGTGTGCCTCCTGTGAGATCGACTACGCAGCGCCTGACTCAACACCGTCAAGAGCTTCCTGGTCTGCACTTCTTTAGCATTGGCTGCAACGCAATGTTGGCGATCCAGAGTGCGATGGGGATACAAAGGCTGTCCTCGTCCTCATCCCGGTTTCCAGGTAGCCGAGTAACGCTGGGAGGAGACGTATGTTCATGGCGTCGGATACTTTTTTGACGTCCGCAGAGGGAACGACGGCTTGTGGTTGGATCTCGATCGTGTTCACCTCCCCTTCCAGCGTCTTGTCGTCAACAATGATGGTAGTGTTGGTTTCCTAAACCGCTTCCATAGAGAAATGAAAATTTTTGAGCAAGGCAACCAGTATGCGCACATGCACGCGAACAGCGTCGTCCTTGTTCTTGGAGTTCTGAAGATACTTTTGCACTAAACCATAGTACACTGACCACTAGAGCTGCTTCGCGATCCAACCCAGCATAGTGATTGCCTCAGTGACGAGCAGATGGTCAATCGATGCTGTTGAAACGATATAGCGCTCTACGAGCGGCACGAATACTTCCATCAACATTCTCCCTCACAAGTAGCCTTCCTTGCATTGGTTGCCTAGTCGCCAAGGTGCTCTTGTCCATCGGTGGATCTGGATGTGGTGGATGTTGGTGAAGAAACTGGCTTCGTCGCCACCGCCTGCAAGCAAGGGCGGCACCTCCCAAAGCGATGTGATGCATTTCAGTATGGCGTGTGTGAGGGCGTGAGCGCTTCAGTGCGGACAAGCTCCATCTTTGATCGCAACACGTTCTTGAGTGCGGGAAGGATGGTGCGTATGAGAATAGGCTCTGCTTCAGCCACATATGGCGCATCGGAAGCAACGGCCCCGACGAAACGACGGAGCGTGAACGCGGCGTTGTTATGAATCCTGAGTTCTTCTGGGTCTTGCACGAAACACAGCGCGTTGTACAACACCGGCAACCAACCACGAGGAGATAGGGTGAGGTAGCTTGTTGAGTGTCATGAAAGCTGCGAGTCGAGGATCGAAATCCGGTTCGTGAATTGACTGAATAAAGTAAGCCATGTGTTCAGCTTGTAGCGAGGAAGACTCGGAATTGTGTCATCATCGACCGCCATCAACAAGAACAGAACGAACTCACGGTTGTGCTTATCCGCAAGTGACACGCAGTGTCCAAGCATGGATAACAATTGCGCCTCGAATGAAACAGGATCGAATCGGTCTGAGGGGGTCTGATCCTATTGGAAGACGAAAGTTTCGAACTGACCCTTCGAAGACCGAAAATACACTCACAAGGACGATGGCTTTCTGGTCCTGGTCCAGCCAGCTCAATTACATTTGTTGTCTTGTGCGCCGTACCACCTCTCCATGTCCATGCCTCCTCCCAAGGATCGTCGTTCATATCCTGCTGCATGTTCTCGTCCAACCACTCAGGAAGTCCGCGAGCCTTCAACACTTTCGCGACCGCTTGCCACTCGTCAAAGAGACAAGCCCGAACAGAACCCCTAAATCGCTTTGCCAAGGACGAGAGTGCCTCAGCAGCCAGCGACCATAACGGCCGCAGATTGATCTTTAGCTGGGCTACATAGGAACGTTCAAACGAGTTTGAACAAAGGTGAGATGGGAACTCACAGATCAACCATCTGATACAAAGGTCACTGGTGGCCAGCGGTTCATCGTCCTTGATCACATGAGTGACCTGCTTCTGCGATGTGTTTTTGTTTTCAACTGGCTCGCATTCAATCGGTTCGGAAGACACTTTTAAGTGAGCTTATTGACACGATTCCCTATTCCGCCAGGCATCCCATTATGCCACCATGTCCCAACACCACAACAGCGAATACGTGCGCTTTTGCACACGAGGTCTTTGTACCCATCAAATTGAGTTGGGGAACTGCACCGCCTCATTGTTGTCGTCGAAGGTGCAGCAGCAGCAAGCGCTGAGGATGAGTGAAAGACTTCCAGAATCGGCACTTCCATAATGTGCGTGTCTACCTTGAAAGCAGCTGCATGGACAAGCCTGAATTGAATGCAAAGGTACCCAACACCTTGGAAATGGACTGTTGTGACGGTTTATAGATCGGCTTTCATGTTAGTGAGTGGTGTCGAGGGTGGCTATACCGTTTTTGGAGGTGCAGCGAGTGCACCTCTGCACAGGAATGTCTGATAGTCATGGCCTAGATGCAGGAGCGATTCATGCGCCAAAACGCTCCACAGACTCGGGGTGAATTTTAATTGGAGAAGAGCGCTGTTTGACGGCAGACACTGGCAGCATCGCTATCCGACGTGACATCGCGCAGTTCGTCATAGGAAAGCAGAGGTACAGTAGATTTGTGGATGTAATGCCTGAGACAAGCGTCACGTTAGGGTCGACGTGGTACTAGAGGTGACTTTGATGGGTCAACACAGCATTTAGTGCATAAAAGAAGATGGGAAATGGGGGTACACTTGGGGGGTGTATATGTCAAATAGTGATGCTGTAAAATCCCCCCTGGAAAGCATAAATGCTCCGAAGGTGAACATGCGCGACTCGAGGGACAAGTGTTGTAACGGCAAGGTCAATGTCCAATGGCCTCTGATAAAGTGACCCACAAATGGCTTCAGAAGGGATCGGACGAAGGGTACCCTGAGCAGTAGCAACTGCACCAACCCAAACGCCACGTTGTAAACGATAAAGGACTCATCAGCAAACTTGGGATGCCTGTAGGGGTCTGTAGGGGTCTGTACAGACCTGCACAGACATCCCAAGTTTGCTGATGGATCAAACCGTGAACAGTGCACACCGGTGGTGAACAGAAGTACGATGAGATTTCTCGGCACAAAAGGCTGTACGTCTCATGTCATGAGGTATAGAGCAAATGATCACAAAGAACACCCACTGGACTGGGGGATGGGTACTTTCGGCTAGAAGAAGACGAAACGCACAAGCACGACGTTCCGAAGTGCAAGACCAACCAACAACTAGACCTGCACCCAAGGCAAAAAAAAGATGAGTTGACCGTTGAGATGATGAGGTGTCTTGTGTGCAATGACATCACAGGATGAATGAGTGAGTGTCACAGTGTGTTATGCACCTCGATTTATTCAGGCACATATTTTCCCTCTTGAACCATACGCGAACAAATTGGAGTGACAAGAGGAAGAGGGAGGATGTAACGTAGACTGCGATCCATTGACATGCCATTGGCTTCGCAAACCCAGCTGCCGTCGGTTTTGATGGAGAAGAGGGGGGTCAGGGGTGGCTAAATGAGGAGGTGAGCAGACGTGGGTCAATCCATGTCCAAGAACCAACACACACGTCAAAAAGACTTTCTGGACCATGTGGGTAGGGTGCCCACAAACCATGTGAGAGAAGCAACGACCCATGTGCTGGGTCGTAATAACAGTCGTAAATGGAGGCTGGCATCGCCGTCGCCAGCCCCTGAGGAGCATGGTCAAGGTGAGGGAAAAGGCAACAGAGTAGGCAAAGGTGACGTTGTAGAGCGGTCGCTAACTTAACTCAAATTTCGCCAGTAGTTTGAATGCTTGTGTTGCGGGTGTAAAGTACATTGGTCAGGGCCAGGGAACAAACATGGTGCCAAGCATCGCCTCTGTCAATCATGGTCGGTGCAATCATAGTTCATGGTTCATAAAGTTTCCGCTGGTTCAAGGTTGCCTTGGGAAGAAGTGAAAAGTACATAGTACTGAGATTCGTCAGTTGCTTCAATAGTAAGATCAGTAGATAAGTGTCTATGTACTGGAGAATGACAGAATCAACCCATCAATTCCTCTACTCAACGTCTCTTGATCCTACGAATATTAGATGTATCAGGAATCCTAACATCCACTGCAGAGGTAGTTGCACCCTTGCCACATAACTGGTTATACACTTCCTGAAGGAGTTCACAAACCTCAGCATATGAAACTTGAGTCTGCACCGTGTACACGTCGCGTATAATCTTCCTCCATTTCTGGAGTAGGCTGAAGATTGGTTGGAAGTATGGGTGCAAGTCAGCAAGCATAGCTTCGTCACCCGGTTGGTTGATAAAATCTGACTTCGCCAATTTTGAAAGTAAGAAGTCTTGTTCGAAAGCACGTTCTGCCCAGTTGTAGCAGAAAGTTTGCTTGAACATCCGATCTTGGCGGGGGGAATTGTTTGGTCCCCCATAGAGACAGCAAATCCAAACTAAAACATAGAATAAAGATTCCATGTCGTCCTCAGCAGTCTGTTCTATAGCTTTATGGTCATTCAGTTTTCGTGAGTTTTCTTCGATGATGCGCAGAATACGGCAAGACAAGAACGGCAGTGTGCCCTAAAATCCAATTAGATAGATATATATAGCAGTGAGTGTTCTTTGGACTTACGGTGCCAATGGAGGTGGTCGCACTTGTATTGAGCAGCTTGGCATAGTCGAAGTCGACTATCCAGCCCCTCCTAGATTGATCCTGCTCTGCTGAGATGGGCGTGGCAAATTCACCGGACGTAGCAGCGACAACAGGGGTCGATTCAATGGCACTAGTAGCAATGGACAGGGGAGTAGCGAGAGGGACAGGAAGTGGAAGAATTGACTCAGCAATCAGTTCGCCAGCCGTGCAGGGGGTGCAACAATGAGAGTCGTCAATAGCACTGACGGACAGAGGGGTAACCGGAGGGACAGGAGGCGGATGAATCGAGTCAGGTGCAATCATGAGGTTGTTCACGCTTACATCTTGATGTAAGACGCCAGCATCAGTCATCAGTTTGTGCGCTACCATTAAAATTAGAGTGGTGTCATGTTGTAAATCGAAAGACTTACTCTCTGTTATGGTGAGGAATGACCAAATAAGCTCCTTGAGAGACGAGAATGTGTAAATTGGTGACGCAAACGGGGTCATCAAGATTCTGCGATGAACCCAACATTTCCCAATGGCCAGAAGCATCTGTTGAGGCAGTATTGACCCATAGTCGACACACGCATCGAGCGTGTTCTGAGCAAACACGAACTCTTCCGTGCTGCTAGTTGGATTGCTTTCATCACCAACAGTCCAAGAATAGATGACTTTAGGGACACCCGGTACATGCTTGAGCTTATCGAGCATTTTGGTTTCATGGTTGATAGACGACGCATCCACCCAATAGTCTTTGAGAGCGAACTCCTGCAACGTCACTGGATCTTGAACATGATAACATACTGTGCCCCGTCCAACCATACCATCACTTGTCCACACAATGCCCAGGATATCTAGCCTCTTATTTCCAGGAATAATCACCCACCCGATAATGATTTGAGTGTTCTGTTGGGAGTCAGGGAGGGGGATCTGTTCCACCGCTAAGGCGTTGCGTATCGTAGGAGGGGGGGGTTGGTCAGCTGTTGTTGGTCCAGGAGATCTTCGTTGATATAAATAGTAGGGTCATAACCAAGGCATGCACGACGACCGTAGGCTAAGGTGGCAGTGATATCAATGAGTCTTTTAGGATGCGTCTGGATGTCTATGGGACGGGAGATGATGGTTCCACTGCGATCGTAGTAATGGAGCTGAAGGTCTTTCTTTGTGAGGGAGATGCTGAGTATGAAAGTTCGCCAAGGCTGGCAGCGCAATATGAGGTATGACTTCATGTGCATCTGGCGTACGATACTCACTGACAACGTAAAGTCTTGCTCTGTATACTCCAGTATGGCGATAACCTTCCTTCATGTGATCTGGGATGGTGTGATATTACCGTCGATCAGGACACCATCTGGTTTCCTTTTGAAACCACTGTCGGGAATCGGAAGTGTTGCAAAGAGTGAGCAGAACCAGCGTTGATCGGAAGATGGGTGTGGCGAGTTTTGTTGTGTGGTCATTCCGAAAGAAATCGACAATATAGTAGCAATAGCATTGAAGAGCTGGGCATATTGAGTTTCGATGCAGGTGGCAGGAGGTTCAGAGTGGAGTGAGGTGGTACTGGAGGTCAGGGAAGAAACAGCAGAGGGGGCATATGTGGGATCGCAAACTTCTGAATCAGATGAGGCGGGTTCAAGATCATAGTCGTTGTGTTCGTCATCCCCGCTGACCTCTCCATCTGAGTCTACAACCTCATTTTTGACCTGTCTAGCATTCAGCGCCGCTCGGATAGCCGCAAGGCACTCAGCTTCCTCTGTCGTGAGCGACTCCACACCAATCTCGGGTTTGGCGGTTACAGCACCAGCCTGAGATACACTCCCCGTCTCCACAGGCCCATCAACATCGTCACCAGCTCGGGGATATGCTAGTGCTTCCATGCACCAGCTGTTCTTTCCAAAAAGAGGTAAGTCCGTGGTGGGCGACTCGGAAGCGCTGGCACGAGGAGTAGGAACCCATGGATCATGGTTGTGACCAAGGGAATAAGTGTAAACGAATTTGTGTAGTTCGGCTTTGTTGCTTGCGGTCCATGCTTGAATGAGCCTTCGGAAAAGAAAGGGGGAGCGTGTGATGTCGTTCTCGTCAATAATGTGGTTTTGGAGGTCCCGGGCTAGTAGCCGATCCATGACTTCGCGACCTCAGAGACCGGCCCCTCCATCTGGGGTAACAGTAGAGCTTAATTTGCAATACCGCCCTTTGGTTGAGCTGGTGTGAATGTCCATAATCATGTGAGAGTAGAAAGTATGTATGGGTGGCAACGCGCAGTTCCGCAACTGTACTACTTGGGCATGAGGATGCCACACGTCCGAGTCTGTCAATATAGTACGTGTAACTACTCCAGAGTCTACTAGCTACTAGAATCTCGTTTCCGCAGTGCTGGTAGACATGCTACAAATTTGAGAGAGAGTAGTATATATCCTTAGTGAAGTATTTATTCAAGAAGAATGTCGTACTGCGCTTCATAGAATTCTCTTTCATTAGTCCCGGGTCTGCCTTCAATCCAAACCTTGGAATGATATTCAGGAGGGCACGAACTTGATAGAGCGGAATGACGTCTCCCAGTAGGGACCCGTCGGCCCTGGTCGCACATTTGAGAATATGCATTTGAGTTGCCGTCTCAAGTGGACCATCCTGCTGTGGGATAGGATCGAAACGACGGACATACGTCAGATATGTGTCTTTCCAGGAAGGTATTATGCCCTGCCTGCTGAGGGGGCGCATGATGAGTCGCAGTTCTGCCACGACATGTCCTGATCACGCTATTTGAGCTCATACGACAACGAACAAATACAACATACCTTGGAGGCCACTCTTTGGCCAGCTATGATCACCGTCCATGCATACAGCCATGGCATCGAAGCGACCCTCCGGCCACGCGTTATTGGGGGGCATGGCCATCAGGGAATTGGTGAGGCAATGAAATTCCCAGCTGAAGTTGGCAAACAGATGCAAACCTGAGGCTATCAGATAAAACTTTCTCAATATAGAGCATGCATTATCTACTGTGTATCATAGAGACAGTAATTGGACAAGACTCTGATAGAATGCCACTGTGATTACCTGGTCTCAGTCGCACTGTGTGCCGTTGGTAGCAGCATATCACCACCGGCAGACATGCTGACAGATCAACTGAAGTTATCTTTTGTCTCCCTGGTTGGCAATAGAATGATCATACCAATATCACATTGACCAAGTTCATTCCTCAGGGTATCAGCTGGTGGCCTGCTTGTCATCACTAAATCACTACAGTGTAATATTATCAGATGTATAGTTTATTGTCACAGGTCTACAGCATTGAGAATCTTTTTAATTCTGACATTAAGTGGAGGGATCCGAGTCCGAGTCGGTGACTCGGACGATTCACCATCCTCGTACTACTATCCAGGCTGACTCTGTAGAGATCCCATGGTGTTCCGACTCGTACTTCGGTTTTCTGCGGCGTGGATAGCCTCAAGGAGCTCGTATCTGCATCCCCGATCCAATCCCTGCAGTCGGTGCGGCCCGGGCATTGTGTTGGTACGGGTAACTCGGTTCCCTTGTAGAAATGGGCATGCGCGGGCCTGCCACACCCTGGCTACGTCGCTGGCCAATGTGGAACTGGGACTCGGATCAGTTCTGAGATTCTAGTAACGTCTAGTACATTGCCGGCAGATCCGCTGACCCGGGTGTTTGTGGGTGGATATGGTGTATGAGGATAGGGAACCGCGGTTGGCGCAGGTAGTAACTGAGGGACTGCGATTGTCGGTGTGAGTAGAGGTGGCACAGTAGTCGTTGTGATGGGTAGGGCAGCCTGAGGGAGATCCGTTGGTTACCGAATCGATGTGAGTGCCATGTGGCAGCGTAAGCATCAAAGTACGTACTGTTCACCAGTCGTCAGAGGTAAAAACCCATCATGCTTCCCATAATTCTTCGAATTAGCATATGTAAACGGGTAACCATTTCGAACCCGGGCCAGCATCACAAAAAGTGCAGAAATGTAACATGACCCTATGACCCGGGTCATCGGCCGGGGGGTTCATATTTTGCACCAAGATATCAAGCAACTCATGTTACAGTGTACTCGTAGCAGACATATAATCCAATATTTCGTGTATTTCAAAGGGCACCATAACCCTCTTGAGCATAAATATCATCATCAGGTTCCCTTGTCAGCAACCACCCGTAGTACCCACAACCCGTGCCGGTTAGCCTACCCATACCCATGCCCAACAAAACTTCCAAACGAAGCCATGATCACTCGGGACCAAGGCAACGAACCAACGAGGAGCTCAAGCGCACGAATTGCGTCACGACGATCCGGACCGAGACAGGGACAGGAGACCGTCGAAGGAAGGGCGCCGAGAGAGAGAGAGAGAGAGGGTACGGGTGAGGTCGGCAGCCAGTCGGGTCGACCACGGAAGGCCAGCGAGCCACCAGACGTGGCAGATAGCCCATGAACACGAGATGGCAACGCACGAGTCAAAACAGGCGTCATACAAGTCAATCGAGCCGGCATGGTTGTCGACAGACAAAACAAAGGCGTCGTAACGAGTACAGACATAAGGAAGTTGACAGCGAGGCCAGGAGAATGCGCGGGTCAGGGGGAGGACGCGACGACGTGTCGAAACGTGTCAATCGAGGGGCTGAAGACGAAGATCAGCGAACCTTGAAGGTCGAAGAAGACGTACCCAGACACCTCACTAGTGCCTCTTACCACCCGACAAGCCCGCGTTATGGTGGATCGAGCCCCTGAGGGCCGAGCGTCGAGCTCGCTGGAGGCGATGAGAACAGCGCATCGGCGAGACGAACACGCATGGCCGAGTTGAGGACCTGTAGGCCATATGGACGACGTGACGAAGGTTCCAGACTGTAGGAAAGGAACCCATTCTTCGCAGCGCTTGATAACGTGACTGAGAACAGGCTTGAAAAGACCCTGTTTCGCATAATCTTTGAGGTGCATCATCTGGTCCAGGGAGAGTACGGAAGAGACCGGATGTTCGCCTAAGACATGTTGAGCTTCCCAACGATTCCTTGGCCACTTTCGAACAGAAACTCGAGTTCGTCGGTGGTATCCTCGACGCTTCGCAGCCTCACTTGGGCCAAAAGTATCACAAGCATATGATGTGGTTACGGTGAAGCAAAGCTCTCGAGTATCGCTTGTACACGATCAGGAAGAGGTTGTTCAGTAGGATCTCCCACCGTCTGTGGTAGTCGGTGAGGTTGCTTGTGCCAATGGCAGGTATTCAGCAGTCATTTACTCGACTTTCTTTGTGACAAAGTCTGGTTCCTCCACTTTGCACATAATTCTGCAGCTTCCCGTTTCAGCGTTTCCAGGGTACCGATGACTTTATCGTCGTCAACAATGTTTCCAGTCGACTCGTTGAAAACAACTTTTCCAGCGTTCGGAAGCGGAGGCGGAATTCGCTTTGCGCTTTCACAAGATCCATTCCCTTGCGTTTGGTATCAGGCCATTCCACATCGAGTACTTGATCCAAGGATTGACTCTGGAGGCTGCTACGTGTCATCGTGAAGTTAACAAATGTCACTCTGCTGCAAATGTCAGGGGAGAATTTGACCGAAGGGTCCTGAGTCGGCGCAACGAGCAGCGCACGCTGCGACCACAGAGCCTTCGTACGAAGCCTGTGTTCAATAGCATTAGTTCGACTACTAGTATATTTTGACCCACAAAGTGTTGCTTCGAAGAAACTGTGGTGCGGGTACGGGCATCCATACCTGTGCGGGTTACCCCTACCCATGCTGATCACTCACAGCGTACAGTATGCGCTGATCGGAGAGCCAGGATCATGATGTTGGTTGACAGAGGACGACATGATGATGGTGAGCAGAGGGATATCGGAATGGACTCTACATGCTGGTTCGGGTTAGGGTTAGCGGTGACACGCTAATCAGCGAAGCGGACTTTGTATCTTGATCTCATCCCACTACGGCCGCGACCATACCCCTGAATCCCAACCAGAGCACAACCACACCGGCAAAAGATACACGGGACGAGACACTGTCGAAACTGTGATTTAAACATAATATTGTTTTATCCCTATTGATGAACATACAGTTATCTGGAAGAACATGAACACTTCATATGAACGTACTCTAAATTGTACCCACTCAAAGTCGGCATCGACTCGACTAACCAAACCAAACCATCAGAACTAGTAATCATAACTTCCAAGGTAGATATCTCACGAAGTAGAGCGCACACACTCACATGACGTGTTTCAAATGAACTCAATGAGACGATCGAGACGATCGAATGATGCAGCCTGTCTTAAACCTTACATTGCTCAATATATCCTCTTCAATCCATTCAAGTGATCCTTTGTGTCTCAAACAAAGCCACAAGTAGAGGTACCGTGGTTTAGCGGTTTCAACGAAGACACTAACTTTTTTGTAGTTTTTTTTCTTGCTTGATCATCACTATATGCTTGTTTCTTGCCACGTGGAGTCACTATCATCACCGCTCCATGTCGTCGTCGCAGTCACTTCGAGATCATTCTCCGTCATTTTGCACCATACCCTGCCACTTCTCCCAATCAGAAGTGTTCTCGCATTCCTGGCCCTGTCGTTGGCGCAAGCAAACACTTCATAGTACGCTACAGGATGGAGGAGATACGTCCATATATGGGCATGTCTCGGCAATGCGTTTTTTGTGATGGCATGCCGCCCCCCCCGCCCCCTCCCCACTAAGGCATTATGTAACGTGCGCCGCCGCACCCGCCACAGCGATCAAAGCAGTGCGAAGCGGCTGTGCGTACTTGGTACAGCGGGAGGTAAATGCAGCTTACAAGTAACATATTAGATATATTAGATATTACTAGTATGAAGATTTGAAATGAGCACTAGAAATCGTAAAAATCCAAGTCCCCCTCGTCACTGTGGCTGTCTCGGTCATCACCTGATTCGTAAATGGCGTCTACTAGGATGATGGAATCCGAGTCTGAACCCAGACTCTTGTCCTCATCACTGACAAGTTCGTCCCAGTGTCTCCATAATTCTTCGTCACCACCAATTACCTCCGCACCACCCCCCGGATCATGATTATTGGGCGAATTGACGACCGCGGGCATGCCACTATGGTATTCCAAGCTAAGCCGATGATCTGGAGAGTCGTTGTTAGCGGATTCTGACTCAGAATTCTGCGGTGCGCTGTCCTCGGCAGGTTTTGAAAGATGGGTATACACATGCCCCACAGCAAGGCCCCAGTGATATCGCATGAGCATATCACGGTCTACGAACCTAGAATATAGTAGCAGGGTGTTCAGTGTTTAAATACCTATGGTAAATGACACCAACCGGTTGATATAATAGAATTTCCAGTCCTCGGAGTCACGCGCATTGCAAGACATTGCGACACCGTCAGGATGTAGTTTTCCATCCACAAATGATGGAACGATGTAAAACAACGGAATGTCCAGGTATGACACTCCTAGGTAAAGAAGGGTACGAAATGTTCGTCCCTAAAGGGGTTCTATGGCGAAGGAAGGTCAGTAGGAGTACTCCGAATGTTGCTAACCAATGGGTGATAGGTCCGAACAAGTCCGGACTGAAAATAGTGATTTCCGGACCGCCGGAATACTGGAAATGCTTCGGAAATGTGAGGAACGAGCGTGACGGCGATGGATGACAAGCAGAACGGTGACGGACGATGCGGACGGCGACGATATACGATGGTGAGAGATCCACGTGAGGAAAACTGTATTTCCGAGACGAAAA
>QGOI01002727.1:0-10991 GCA_003313885.1 Boletus sp. MG55
TGCTGTCGTCGATGACCTGCCGCACCTCAGACGCTGATAATACGCTGTTTTACTATTTGCAGTGTTATATTATATAGTCCGGGATGGCTCGGCGTGCGTACTATGCGTACACAATCTACACAATTGAACCTGAACAAGGCATAACTTATTCGGCTCCTGGTACCCAAGGTTCTATTTCAATCTGCGTCCATCTTCCCCCACAGACGCAGACATCGTATCATGCCTATCTCACCTAAGAACGATCACGGCGGGCACGCCGTCGGCAAAAAAACGGTCGATCCTCAGCTCGAGCAAGCTTGCCATGTGGATGACTCTAGTGCACCTCAGGAGCTCACATCCGAGGACGAGAAACGACTTTGGTGCAAGGTCGATCTCCGCTTGATGCCAATTTTAAGTGTGATGTACCTTATCTCGTTCATGGACCGAGGTACGTCGGACAGCTTCAGCTGCACGATACCCAGTTGAGATTGATGACCTTTTTTATTGCTGTCACGACCGAACAGGCAATATCGGTACACTTGCTCGTTACTCGGCATACTTGGTCTATTTCAGCGAACTCACTTGGACCAAGGAAACGCCAGACTCGATGATCTCTCGACGCAGCTCCACCTCATTGGCAATAGATACAATATCACCCTCGTGCGTCAATTCTTCCGTTTACACATGTCCCCGTTAATTCATATTACAGACCATGTTTTTCATCGTATGTACTCTGCGTTTCTACTTGAGCTCGCGGTTCAACTCATTTCCTTAGCCGTATTGCACGTTTGAATGTCCCGCCAAGTGAATGCCGCGGTGCCCAGATCATTTCCGAGCTAATGCTACTCTTTAGCCTGGTCTTGAAGGTGCTTCGTCCGTCAAGGTAAGCTAGTCGAATGTAACATATTCGCATTACTGATGTACAAGGGACGCTAGATGGCTTCCGAGTATCATGGCAAGTCTGAAGCCTTGACCCTCTGGTATTGGCTAACTGATGACGTTCAGGTGTTATGGGGCATTGTCATGTACGTACCTCTGCTATCCCATAACTTGAGCGCGATAACTCATTCCCATTCCAGGACGCTGATGGGTCTCGTGAAAACGTGATGCGCGTTTGTTGCTGCTTTGTCTCGTCGTTGACAAATGTGATACCCTCAGTTGGTTGGTGTACGTTTCTGTCTTGGCTTCGCCGAACCCGGGATGTTCCCTGGCGTTGTATACTAGTACGTTTCGCGCTGGCATGTCACTCGTATACTGACATGGCCATAGTCTCACATTATAGTACCCAAGGCACATGCTTCAGTATCGCATTGGTCTTTTCTTTGGAGCAGCCACGGTACTTAGTAGGTAATGAACACCGAGACTGGTTCATGCAGCCCTAAACTATCGTGTAATTTCAGGTGCCTTTTCCGGCCTCCTTGCGTTTGGGCTAGGATACATGGGAGGTGTGGGACATTTGGAGGGTTGGTCGTGGATTTTTGTAGGTTACATCCAAACGTCGTGATTATCATTCTGATAGCCACTTTGACAGATCATTGAAGGATCACTGACCGTAGTTGCGGGGTTTATTGCTTTCTTTGGTGAGTTCAGAACTTTTCTTATCTTCAAGATCGGTTTCGATGCATTTGTCAGTGACTGTCGATTTCCCGCGACCGCCGCTTTTTTGACGCCGGAAGAACGCGTATACCTCGTATGGAGGAAATGTATGTTGTCTAGTTCCTTGAGACATACATGGATTAATGCGTACCAATGACAACTCGAGCGTTGGAGGGGAAGAGCATTTTTCCCTCCGTCATATCATAGTTCCCTTCACCGATTGGCAGGTTTGTTTGCATCTCCTTGTCTGCATGTCGATTGTTGCTCCCCGTGCGTAACGGTCTTGGTTTTCTTAGTTAATAGTGCCAGTGCAGGGCTCATCATGCTGACGTAGTGTATACTAGCCTGGAACAGGACTACAGTACCAGTTATGTCGATTGTGACAGCCCTAGATCATGCAGGCCGGGTCAGGCCTTAGGCCTGCCAGGAATTGTCGCGTGAGGAATCTTTCGGAAACTGGTCCATTCCTGCTACCACAATCGTATTTGCTGGATCAATATCAAAAGATCAAGTCGGCGAACTTCGTGCGTGATCAGTGACGAACAAAGAGAACAGTCGTTGCGACGCTTGCAACCTTTCGTTCCCTTGAGCGGCCAGTGTCATTGTACGCGAACGTTCAATCCGAAGACCGCTGAGACAGTGTGAATCTGAGGGTAGTATTTCCAGAACATGGAGTCGAACATGCACATGCATCCTGTATCATTTAGTCCACGGTGCTAAATCCAAGTTTCGGCGGTATCTAACGTACACCATTCCCGACTACTCTAAGCTGAATCGCCTCCAAGTCATCCGCATCACCCACCGTCTCCTGATCTTCCTCAGAGTTGACGTCATAGTCTGCGAACGCAATCGTAGACCCATCCATGTTTCCACTGGGAATAGCTCGTGAGAACACCCCGAATCCAGTATCGACCCCTTGCCATTGGTTCCGAAGGTCACGGTCGTACAACTCCCGTATCCCAATGATGAATCGAGGCATGATACTGCATGACAGCGAATAACAAATGGAGTTGAGAAAGTACATCAAATCAATAAGGAATCGAGACTTGGGTTGGAGCACCCCAAGGACATTGAAAAGCAGATTCCTAGTTCAGGGGTAAGCATCCGAGTTGGTTTTCATACAGTTTCGAGAGAGGTACAGAAATGAAATAAAAAGAGGGCAAGAGAAACATACACAATAAAATAAACAGCTCCTTCCGTCACTAGCAGCTTCATAGTGGACTGCTTAGTTTGCCAGTGCTTCGTCAGTTTATACATCTCAACTGCATGTTTGAGGGATGGAATGACAGCAAGAGTCAACAGCGCGACACCAAGAACAAATCGGGGAATTGCTCTGTATATCACCAAATAGGGGAACATGATATCAGAATAGGTGCAATATGCACCAAAATTGAGGGTTTGGTGGATTGTCACTGGAGAAATGGTGAAACGATACTGAAGATTTTACAAGGAAACATACCTGACAGGGTTCTACCAGGGTACTCGTAGATACCATCCCAAACAATGGTGATGATAACCTGCGGGATATAAATTAACAAGAGGATGCGAAGGATTGTCCTGGATCGATTCCATATGGCATAGACACGCCAGATCATCACCACTGTGATATAAATCAATATGCAGATGGAAATTAAGTTATCAAGCAGGCAACTCACAATCAGCAGCAGCAATGAACAAGGCATATGCCCAATAATGCACCACAGCTATTGCAGTGCCTTTGAAGCATATTGATATCTCATCCCGGCACTGCGAGCTGCCGAAGGATGGACTTACATCTGTCTGAGTGTTAACACCACAGTACAGTACCACTTATGGAGACGAGATTCCTACATCTATTGTAACATGTCATCAGCAATGACATATATTACAACGTGAAGCAGAAAACTGACATTGACAGGGCCAGGTACAAGAGCACTACGATCTGCAAATGTACTACATGGTTAGTCTAAACAGCCTTAGTAGTGGTCACTATGAGTTCACGTACTGAGTGCAGATGTGCTTGAGAATGGATCTAAAGTTAGCCATGTTTTGAAATATGTGTCAAGGATGCGATAAACCTACATGATCCAACAAAGACCGATGTAACGAACCTATGGGAGTAATCAATTTGGAATACATGCAGTATGAGGCCTTATAAACATACCATAACAAACAGCGCAGAGATCCAAGTCCAAGTCCTATACTGTGGTACTATCATCAGCAACATGGGACGCGACTGTTAGTCGTCCGAGTCTCATGCTAACCCAGATGTAGTCTATCTTTACAAACCATCAACCATCAACTTCCCAGGAAAGGATGAAAAATGAATTACCTCTCTCGACAAAGTAAGGACTGGAATATGAGTAATAAAATTATAATGGACACTTCAGAACAAGAAGGATAGTGTGCACAACACCATCACTCACAGTAATCATATCCAACAGCACCGATCATCATGACTGGACCAGTCTATGAGATGAATGATTCTGAATGAACGACCGGGGGAGTCAATGACTGTACCTGCTGAATAGTCATATAGCTGAATCGTCTCCAAAGTGGATTGTAGATCGGAGGACATGACAAATAGAAGAGAAATGCAAATGTCTGACCGCTCAACGGCGAGGCAAGGTTGAGAGCCGAGAGGGGGGGAAAGTTGGCAGCGATTTACCCTTGAGGTCTCGTGGTAATATATCCGGGTCCTGTCCCCGCCAGTGAATAAGCTATTGCGTCGCGGAGTGTGGCGGCAATGAGCTGCCAGTGGCAACGTCACGGTTCTACGGAACCTAAAGTCATAAGACTCATAACGTAATGGGCGATATGATTGAGCGCATCCGAGTAGCCCGAAGTCCAGGTAGATAGGGAAATGTCAGGCCGCTTCTCGGCCCAAGTCAGGACAACGATAACAGACTGTCTAGACCCTAGACAACGAGATCCTTCTCTCGACATGCGATATTCCTGTTACGGGGAACAAGCCACTCCGATGTTCGTACTATCGCGCTCACTTTCCTCCTTTGGCCCTGCACCCCTCTTCCTACCGTGGAGGGCGGGATCAGTCGATCGGCCGCTCTCCCTCCCCCCTGGCGGCAGGTAGGGGTCGGCTCTGAGTCTTCAGTGACGAGAATTGTGAATACACCACCGGATCGCACGGACATGCCACGTCCCTTCCGACACTATCCCCAACAAGATCACTGATCCGGGCCGAGGTTCGGCCACCAACACCTTTTGTATGTCCCGCTATCCGTGCAGCATTCAGATTCTGGTTGATCATATTAGATCATCTTCAGTTGGTCAACTTCAGGAGGGACGTAAGGCGTTTTGCGGAACTCGGTGCAAGATACTTACCGAAAGAAGAGAAAAGGGAGAACATATTCTTACGGTGTAATAGTGACTGAGAATCAGGTGGAATACCGAATCACCGCTACAGATTCCAGCGAGAAATCAGCCAAGGACAGTACACTGCGCGCCCAGCCCATGATCTGTGGATTTGAAGATGTACTTATATACCTGTCTAGACCTTGTGACTTCGGCTACCAACCTGCCAGTCTGATACATCATGGGCGGCGTACGTCGCCCGGGTGACCACAGAAAAAAAGACGGTTGGCCTTGGTAAACCGATTACTGTAGCGATATATTGGCATGATAAGATGTAAGACTCATGTACTAATCATAAGTAATCATGATGATGATAAACAATAACTCGTCAGCAATCAAATTCATTGTATGTAGTACAATTCAGAATACGAGACATGAATGGGTAGATCAATCGGTAGTCCATCGAGAACCGTGCCTTAGACTGAAAATCGTCCCAATCATAACCGGACTGTAGCGGCTAGATATTCTTCTGTCTACCTGAAGCTTTATTGTTTTTCCGGCAACCGGGTATCCGTTGGTTTCTCCGAGGCAATGTGGTACTAGCCGGAAGCCTCCTTGGCCATGTGTCCCATTAACTGAGTGACAAGTCTGTTGGAAATCAGCCCGCCGATAGCGTAGATACTCACATACTTCAGCTACTTACCTAATCGGGCAACGCCCGCGTACACAACGTTTCACCGTCGTTTCACTCTTTTCCTCCATCGGAGTCCATTCTCATATATTCTCGACTGGAGGTAAGCACCCTAGCACTCGTTATGCTAGCATCGTGTACTTACCCCGAGCAAGACTTACCGTCCCCGCTCGTTAGTTCGCATCCACTCACAAAGTCCGACAGCCTGCCAGTAGAAGAAGGGTCGGCGAAGCCTTGGCGGGAATCATTTATGATTCAGCTCGACACAGTTCCTAAAGAATGATTGAACCACAAGTGTCAAGCGCTCCCATCCGATTGTGACGATAATTTACGTTCCATTTCTTTTCGCCTTTCAGGTTGAAACAGCTGTGTACGTACACGGTTTACCTCAGAACACGAGGTGTATACCCAGAGCTTTACTTTGGATCACCGAATTGCGTTCCAAAACGCCATACTCCTCACCAAGCGATGGACCAAGTGGGGAGTGGGGGCCTCACGCGACCGCCTTAATCCACCCCCCTACCTCTACCCGATTTAAAAATAAATTTGCAGTTGACCAAAGTATAAATAGAGCTGGAAGTAGTTGGGAAGGGAGTGGTTGGGTCATTGAGGGCCCCAACCGCACCGCAAGTGAATATATTGGTTTGCTTGCGATGACTTCTTGTTCTTGGAAAAGGGTCGATGACAGTTGGGGTCGCAGACAAAAATTCCCTTCCGGACGATTGGGAGCGGATGGACTCAGGAGAGTTGACGGATGGGCGAGTCCATCTTCATAATTTCTGCAGAGGGTGGGGATTCGGCGAGGAATGGCGCGAACATGGACTTGGGGAAGTCGCCTTCTCGCACAACAGGAGCACGGCTGAAAGTGGAGGTGCTGTCTGAGTAGGGATGGGCACGTGGGGTGTAACGAGGGATGATGATTGTTGTAAATCGGAGACGGCGGAGATGGTCAGGTGTCTATTGTCGATGCTGGCATCGCTACCCGCGGTGTTAGCATGTTCTGGGTGCGGTGATACTAGTAGGAAGTACGCGAAGGGGTCCCGAGGTGTCAGGATGTTGTCCGAGTAGACATGGGAGGACAAGTATTTCCGTAGCAACCGCACCTATTTTCGTAGCCAGGATGGTTCCCAGCCGCCATAGCGCAGCGCAACAGAGAGTGTGGAAGTCCTCTCGACTGGTCCCTACGGGGCACCAGGAGAGCCCCGCACAAACAATCCGACGGAGTCAGATCATCTTGAGTTCAACGTAGTTCAAACCGTTTTCCGTGCGCCAGAGTACTAATGTGCCCAACGACGCTCAACCACTCGACGCCGTCCTTTCGGCGTCTACTTGACAACTTGTCTTAATCACGGGAATGGAATGCCGTGTCAGCGCTTCAGTAGCCAATGATTAGCGTACCTTAGTCATTGATGAGAACGTGTGCCCTTCGCTTTCTAGCGAGTACGCGCCATGGATCCATGGCCCATAGTACTCTTCTTCTGGATGGCCTCGAGTGACTTCCCAGAATCCCGAGCCCACCTACAGTCTAACTTCACATCTAAATGACCGTGAGGGGAAAGAAGGATGTATAGCGCATTCAAAACCTACCTCGCTTCGAAACAGAGCGGCTGTTTTGTTGTCTCGGCCGTAGTTATGAATCCCCTTGTGCTTTGTACTGAAGTCGATTTGGTGAATCTCCAGAGTTTTGTATCTGCACCGCTGGGCGATCATATGTCCATGCAGAAAGACAGACAAATGTTCAAACAAACTCTGAGAATACTCGTTGGTGCCGGTGAACGTCACCAGAATAAACGCCGCGTCGGATTGATCTCGCATATTCCCGGGCAAACGGCAGTACACAAGTGTCCTTGTCTGTGATTTGGTGATCAGGGACAAACGTTACCGCCATTTCAGCATCATACACACTGGGTAAATATGCAGTGCGAGAGTCGAGGCCACGCATATATCTTAGTCTGCACAGAGGCATCAGCACAACTAGCACCAAATCGGGCATCACTTGATAAGCGGCATCGTGAGCGCGTAGGAGAGGAAGCCACCTTGGGGTGCGCGACCCGGGATGGGAATATACATGTCCACAAACTAGTCAGACGTCAGACAGATCCTCTGGCTAGAAGAACGTATCGCTTCAGAATGAACATGCACACAAAGGTTCGAAACAGTTGGCAGAGGCTCACCTCCCACAAGCGCGGACGGGAGCGGCGCAGAGATGTTTCTTGTCAGAAGGATCCATCGCCTTTTTTTTCGTCAGAGTCGAATCGACACCTCGAACGAAAGGACATACCACTATGCTGGTCTTTGTCCTAGTCAACAATGTCCCAAAGTCCGATAGAAGCAAAAAACACACCTCAGCCAAATCCTGCAGCGACGCAGCTGATGCGCTGCCCGACCGCACCTATGATATACAAGAATGATGACAATCAAAGTGACGGGAATGAAGATGGATTTGCCTTGAGACTCGTCGTCGTCGAGCTTGACTGGCCTTCTGATCGAATGGCCCATGCCAACAGGTCATGATTAGTCAGCATCTTAAAGTTCGTCCTCAGACGTTGAACAAGTGGAATGGGTGGTTCTACCAATGCAAATAGGCTCCCAGTGGGCGCTCAAACGGAGTCGAAGAGCCTGTGTGTACTATGCCCGAGTGCAAGCTCGAGCATCTTTGTCTTCCGTTCCGTGCCGGAGTTCCCCACTACAGCTGGACCACTGGCAGCTCACAGCACAAACCGGTAAGTCCACTCGAGGTCAAGCCTGAGCGGGGCTACCCCCCGCATACTCAACGGAAGGACTGCTGACGACCGCTGTGTCCCACTCAGATCTCCCATCCTAGCCTTCCCCTGAGACGTCTCCAGCCCGAAAATCTGTAGCCAGTACCGTACTAACGAGCCGTCAAAGATGCACGACCAGTCCACTCTACCAGCAGAGACTATTTGCCAGATTCTATGCTTCCTGAGCCCTCGAGACGTCGTCCGATTGCGCACGGTGAGCCTGCATGCATTCTTTCCACGGTCCGGTTCAGCCTTGACCTGGTCTTCATGACACCTCACCAGGTCTCGAAACAATTTCGTGACATCAGTTGCCTTGATGAAATTTGGAGGACCTTGTACGCAAACGCACGTTTGCCTCGCCCTCCTGGATCGTTTCCGTCCCAATCAGTCCCAATCCTCGAGCGTGTTCTAGTAAATTCTGGACGGTTGGCGTAGTTATGGACGGCGCAACCCATGCGGGACATTCCCACAGTGAGGATTCGACTCGAGGGTTTCCCATCATCCACTCCCAAAATCTTCAATGGAAGACGGCTCATTGACTGCGAGTCGTCCCGGAAGTTCGTGATGCACGACATCGACTCGGAGACAGCGCCCTGCTTTCGCCAGGTCTTCTGGGAACACGACGAGCCAATCCGTGGATAGGATGCATGCACCGTGACGTCTATCGATGGACCAGTAGTCTACATCATGTTTAACGTCACCACCCCTGCAAACACGTTTTCGCCGTGGTACGTTGTCTGTCGCGTTTGTGTTACAGCTTGACTGTACTTATTTCTTGTATTTCTCAGGAAGCTTCTAGAATTCCGCGTGAACAACATCTCCGGTCACTTCTATCAATCGTTCTGCTTGGATATTCCTATGAAGAACACGGGTGAAATCGAGTGCCTGGATGGCGGCCACAGGCCGTTTTTAGACATCCCTTCGCAGAATCTGATCTTCCATGCAGAGACGCGACAGTTCTACCAAATTCCTCGATCTGACTCAGCACTGATATGTAGTAGCCGACTTCATTGTCGAACGTCGTACGAGATTGCTCACCGAACAATAGGGTATCTTCCCACCTCTCTGGCGCTCGAAACACCTGCTAGATTTGTTTACTCTGTTCACAAAAACACGTGTCATCACTATCTACCATATCATTCACGCTACGTCGCTGTCACCGACTTTCGTATGAGCGTTGACGTTGCCTGCCGAAGCATGTTCCATTTGCGGCGACCCTGGCCTCCTCCGCATTTTTCACCAGGGCGCCATAGACATCTACCCCCAACGGCATCAGCGTCATCCGAAATTCCGTCATCGATCTCGGAACCTGACCAACAAACATCAGGCTTCTATATCAATCGTTCAACAAGGGAACAGGAAATGTGCGCTTCTCTTGCATCGACCTAACGCTACCGAAACGTACGCCCATCGACACAAACACGTCTTGTCGATGAAGATCGACACCCGTGACGTTCTCAAAGTGGACAACGTCCTGTGCGGTTCCAGGCCAGACCATATGTGCCACGTCGACTCTTCGGACGACGGGCATGCGAGGGGTTTTTGGCGGTTTCGCGGAACGCCGTTCTGACGCTGCCTTCTGACTATCAAGTTATGCGGTTTGTGATCGACGCGTCCGGAGAGAGGTGCACGGGCGTCGTAGGCGAGCTGTCATACCCTCAATGGAGCCGGATCGATCAGCCGCTTCGTACTTTCTCGCTGGACGGTGCGAGAGGCAAGTTGTGTTACAGGGACAGGCGGATCTCTGAAGGGAGGATAGCAAACTTGCATTCGTGGTAGACATTGAGTAATCACTGCGATCTTGAACGTTTGGCATCGAATGTGCATGGGCGCCACGGATTCCCCATCGATCTTGGCACCGCTGATTTCCCAGAACGAGCGAAGGGCGAGCTTATCCTTTCCTCGCCCGCACGCTTGTTCGCTGCTGAGCAGCCAACGACGGTCCTGTCGTATACAACGCTTCCCCTCTCTTTTTGCCCTGCCCACCACCCCCTCGTCACAGCTTACCCTCGTTCTCAATTTGAAGCTCAAGAGTTTTTCTCCATGTCTGAATTTGTTGCATGCTCTAGTGCCAGGGTATACCCGCAGGTCATACGTACATACTATGATAGACCGATAATTACAATATACCAATAGTATGTATTCCTCGCCCTCATCTATGGCGTCCCATCCGTCATCCAACTCCCCCTCATTACCTGCAACATCCAACTTTCTCCACATTCACTATTTTGACGAGGCAGAGCAGGCTCCGCCATTCTCGACCAGGGAAGTGCGACGAGCGACCAGACATGGCGGATAGCCCACACGTGCGAGACGATGATGCACGAGTTGAACCGAACGCTATTAGAAGTCGAATGGGGCGGTGAGGTGATTGACGGCTGAGAACAAAGGCGTCGTGCACGCAGAGATCGACGAGGTCGGAACAGCACCCCGAAATCCACAAGTCGATAGGGAGAACACGATGATGCAACGGAGCTCGGAGTCGATCGAGGGGGAGAATGCGAGTGCGGCGAGTATCCACGAGCAATCAACGTCGCGAGCTGAAGATGATGATGAGCGCGCCTTACGGGACGACGACGACGTACCTGAAGCACCTCACGAGTCCCCCAACAAGCCCACACGACGAGAGAACGAACCCACGAGCGTCGAGCTCGAGCGGGAGTGGAATGGAG
>QGOI01002728.1:0-18505 GCA_003313885.1 Boletus sp. MG55
ATACTGATGGACGAGCACCCCAGTCCGACTCTGGAATAGGTGCACTTGTTTCAAGAGGTGCGAACTGTTGGAGTTGGGATAACCATTCTTCGAATGCTGAGTAATCACAGGGGACCGCCGATCCACCTTCCTCAACCGCGCCCTCCGAATCCACAGACATCCTATCCTTGGAACCAGGAGCCGGCAAACTGATTGTGTTTGGTGTTTCTAACGGACCTAGGTGATGACCCAGGCTGCTTAGCGTCTCGGTCGCGGCACCTTGCAGGCTCGGACCGGTATACGACAAATATTCGTGAACGTTGGCTTGCATCGAACTGGTCTGTCCAATCTGTGTCTCCACAGATGCACTTCTGGATGACTGACGTTTTTGAACCCTAGTCCATCTTTCGTAGGGTTTTCCTCCACTCTTCGCAGTTTTAAAAGCAGCCCTTTTCGTGGCATTTTGTACAAGTGCTAGCAATTGGGTTATGAGTTGTTTTGCCCTGTCTTGCGCCCAAGTATCGCGATACGCCTCGGGACCTTCACCAGCCGCGAACGGGAAAGGGATATCCCAATCAGCCGCCCCAGCAGGTACATGTTTGAGCTTTCGACGTTTTAGGGGTGGAGCAGCGGGGGTTGTTGAGCTCCTAGGAGCAGAAGGGGGAGCTACAGAGGCAGGAGATTGCACACCAAGGATGCCATGACGGTAAGGGCGGGCGAAAGGTGGAGGTGGAGGATTTGCAGGGGGAAGGTGTGGTTCACCTCCAAAAAGCTTGATCAAGGACTCGAGCACAGGGAAAATATTCTTCTCTTTTGCGATAGAGTTCATAATATTTGAGCGTAGTACCACTGGATCGAGCTGGTTCAGATGCTGTGGCATCTGAAGTTGACCGCAAGGATGTTTTCCAACATGTGGAGTGTCATCGTCATCGTCAAGTACAATCGGATGGGTTGGTGTTGAACCACGAATAGGTGAGTGTGGACGGGAGAGTTGGACGGGAGAGGGCTGGGGGCCGTGGGTGTATAATTGTGCAGGCTCGACACAACCTACCAGACCCGCAAGACCAAGTAATGAGGACTGCGAGCGCAGGAAATTTGGTGGAGTGGGTTCATTTGGTCCCGGCAAGGTGATGGGTGGAGCTGGTGTTAAAGACTTTGCTTTGGGCGTTCTTCGCTTCCTAGTGGGGGCGGAAAAAGAAATCACAGTACTAGCGGCAGAGGATGCCCTGGAAGGGACTGAGCGGGTGGATGATCGAGACATCGCTACTGGTGTGTGAACCAAGGTGGGCGTCCCAGAGACGCTGAGGGGTGCAATGCCCAGGGAATTATGAGTTGAGGTACGACGAGGAAGTGACAAGCTCGAAGCTGGGAGATCGGCTGGTAGTTCAGCACATGACATATGGGAACCAGGAAGTGCAATGGTCCCCACATTTTTTCTGCCCGCTCCCGTGCTAGGGACGGCAATTATGGGGCCTACTTCTTCTCCTGTGATGAGGGTCTCCTCGGATGGTGACCTACCTCTGGCTGGGGATGGAGGAGGCGAGCCAAAGAGGGAATCCTGGTCCTCATCTGAGTGAAGAGAGGATTGGATCATCTGATGAAATGTGAGCCGGGCGGTCGAGTCGAGGAGTGACTGAGACACTTGATAGGGTGTAGATATTATCGGCGAGGATACTGATGAAGCGCAGATGTTAACGTGCTGACTGGGGAATAGATGGCAAAGACCAGTAAAATTTCAGTAACGCCGATGAATTAACGATGATATCGAGCCCACCAATAGGATTGCTGGGGACATGAGTCTCCGAACTGCGGCCGGCTGTGAGCTGCAAGGTGCAAGTAAAAGAGGACAGCGAGTACGCTAGACAAACAAACAAAGACGCCAAACAAGAATGGCCACGTGATTGCTTGTTATATCTCGGCGAATGATCGACACCTCGCACTTACCCATGAGAAATCTTACTACACCTCACCTTGCCTTGGATACAGGAATTACGGTGTTCCTATAGAACACCGTAACTGCAAGTCTATTGACAGCCTCGGAACTGCTGTATCTGGTCGAGAGGTGGATCATCATCATCATCCATCTGAGCATTGAATCGCGGCGAGGTTTTACGAAGCATACAGCAGTCGCATGACCCGTTCATCTTCGCTATTCTCCTGGTTCCGTTGGCCCACAGATGGTCTAGACCTCTGATGTTGTCGGTTGCTGTAGTTCCTGTGAGCACTTAACAAATGTTCGAGGCCCTTGCCGTTAACTGGAACGAATCAAGCGCCGCCACCCCTGTAACGCGCAGCAAGTATGTGACCATCCTGCTGGTGGCGTTGTCCAGACCTTTTCATAGATGGATGATGACACCAGTCATCCAAATTGTCCCGACAAAGTTCGAAACTATCTGACTAATTACGAATCAGGCGTGTCCTCGATCTTGCTCGGAGTCAGATCTTCAGATGGCCCAGCGGTCAACCGGTCACGGTTGACTGCGTTCGAGACTATCATTTTTTTGGGACAAGCAATGTTCGCACTGCGCAGCCAACCTGAAGGTCTAGACGGGCGATTCTCTGGTCCGAGATCCCATGGATAATATATCCTTTTCAGTGCATCGAACGTCCTACGAGATGGCTCGCAAGCACGCAAATTCTTCAGGCTGTCCCGAATTATTCAGCCTCGCAACGAGGATGCTCTTGCCTCTTCCCTATATATTTCGCGTACGTGGTTGAGAAAGGCCCGTGTATGAAACTGTTTACTTCCCTACTATGCCATTCCGCAACATTTCCCTTTTTCATGAGCTCGTCCGCAACTCGGAAGATGAGTCCTCTCTCTCCGTCGAGCTTGAAAGAGAGCTGGAGGACTTGCGGAAATTTTCGTTGACCTTGGTACGCACCTCGCGTTCGTCGGTGTCACCCAAAAACTGAAATGCGTATCGATCGAACAGCTCATGGCGTTCCTCACGTTGGTCATCTCTCAATCGGACCGCCGCATTGCTAACGACTCTGCGGCCATAGCATCCATGAGATTTCGGCATCCTATGCGTTGGGAGCAACGACGCTAGGGCTCCTCGTTTATACCATCAACCTTCATATCGCTATCAACGCCCGTTTTCTTCGAGTAAGCTGCTCATTCCAGCCTGTTTTCCTTTCTTGCCTTTGTGTTCCTCAAGATCTGACATTACCCCTAGAATAGTCCTACTCTGTCTAGGTTTCTACATGCCGTTCCCCTTTTCGGTATATTCTGTATGGCCATCCTCAAGCTCGTGATTGTGGTGCGGTCGCCCGCTGTTGTAGCCGCCGTGCTTCTGGCGTGTGCCTCACCGCTACTTATAATTGCCGTCCATCCTATGGGACGATACGCTGAAATGATGTTGGTGCGGGATGCAGCACATGTGCTGCCAGGTCCCGCTGATACCCCAGTGGTATCAAGCTAAAGGCAGCTGGTAAATGGTTTTTAAAACATGCATGACGGTCGATCCACGACGAAAATAACCCTTGTTGTAGTATTTATATTTGTACATACATTTCCTCAATGGTAGCTTTGTAGGGCATAAATTACTTGGTATCCATATCTTATATCGCTGTCCATCTTGTGTGAGAGGTGACTAGCCTGTTACACCTGCGTATTACATGTCCCATTCATCCCACAACCCCTCCACGACTTTAAAATGCCCTGTAGTGGGGGTTGTAGGCGTAATTTCCGTGGTTTCTACAAGTTCGACGATCTGATCACTCAGCCCGTCCTCATCGTCCTTGTGGCCCCGCATCGCGACAAACAATGGCCCGTGCAAGAGTGGTCCTTGGATGAGGAGACGTATATCAATGGCCTCGATCACTTGCTTGAGCAGACCCGTCTGCGCATCCCTGATTTCGATGAATTCCGGTGAGAAAAGGAGAATGTTAGGCGGACGGTATACGAAAGAAGTGGCTTTGATCTCCCAGCGCATGAACGCGGAGTCACGCGTAGGCTGACCGTGTTTGGTGATATAGCAACCCGTGGCTGTCAAGCGAACTTGAGTTGGGTTCAGCAAGATCGCGATGGTAATGTCACTCACTATCGTAGATGACCATGAGCTCTGTGGTATCAAGCCTGACAAGTCCAAGAGGTTTAGCAGATTCACATCGAGCTTTGAGGTCCGCTATGGTAGAATTATGGGAAGCGCCACCAAAGTTTGGGACAATGGTAACAGCAGCCGACGAGGAACTGCAGTAACATGGTAGGCAAACTACGGGCAGGGCAACCTTCGTACTACGTACCTGCTTAGGTTGGCGATGACGATACCTCGTTCCGTACAAATTGCAATTGTCTTAGCCAAAGGCATGACAGCGAATGCTTCTTTGGGAACATACAAGGGCTTAATTAGGATGGGTCAATTGCCGTCTGTATTTCATACGCCAATAGAGAAAATACCACATACCTCACAGTAAGGCCGGAAGGAAAGAGAGCCGGGCTGCATAGCCCGTGGTGACGCCATGCGAATTTCAGAAGGGTGACAAGCCTCCACCGCATGTACGGTAACTTGTAAGAAATTCTTGACAGCATAAACGACTGGAAATGTCAGACAGAAACAACGTGAGAGTAAAGGCGTATTACCAATCGTCTTGTCCCCCATCTGTCCAGCCTGGCAACAAAGGACGCTGCCAGTCTGACCTGCAAGCGTTTCAAGAGACGCGTCGAGACTGCTTGGTGGCGACTGGTACTGAGCGACTCGTGCGAGTACTTCAAGCGAATAGCACAGGAGATAATTGTCATGGTGGATAATTATTTTATTGAAGTCCTGAAGCGCAATGATGCTCTTGACATTCTCGAAAGCCAGTATTTGTCGATAATCTAATGACAGCTGTGAGCAGATCGTAACCATGGAAGGGCATGTCACAGTGCTTACTTTCGCCCCTGCGGCCCACAAAGATGCCTGATGAGCAGCCTACTGCCATAAAGGTTTTCCCGCCACTAGCAACTGAGAACTGTCAGCAGATCACTACTACTCTGGCCAATTCGCACATACCAAAAGATACTGCCTGGATTACCCGACCAGATGGTGGCCTCTTCAACGCCGTGTGTCGGACCGTTCTAGGCCCCGGAACCCGAAAAGCACCGTCCTCTACGATTTGAGGCACGAACCACTATTAACAATGATCTGAGTAAAGAAATCGTGGCGAGAGCTGTTGCGTTACCTGGCTCCCCTCACGTCTGACATCGTCGACTGCTTTTGCATTTACCAGGGCATCATACCACTTCTGTCGGATGGATTGCGATGGAGCGTATAGCGTGTATCGCCGAGAGGACTTCTCGAAGGCATGGTAGATTGTGAGCGGGTAGATCGAGCGATAAGCCCCTCGCAAGCTGTCTAAAATACCACCTTCATCGACGCGCTCTTTCCTGCTCTCGGGAGGGTCCTCGAAGCTACCTAGCCTGAGGTATTCTAATGGGATGGGCTAGGCCAGTCATCTATACTGGACTTCTTGAGACCACAAAATTCGCGTACCCGAGTAACAACCAGACGCTTCGTTACACCTCCCCGTTTCTCTTCCTTTGTTATCAGCACTACAACGCTATTAGCAAAAAAGAAAACTATTTGTCCTAGGAAAAACCTACAAAAGTTGTCTAATAGTGCTACATAGAGGTCAAACCAGGGGTTCCAATCTATGTCGGATTTGGACCTGCGAGCCAACGATCCAGCGTAGATGAGTGAGCGGGTATCACTATACCAGTCCAGTTCCTGGAACAGGACATCAGTACAGACGGAGAGCGGGAGAAGAAATCACGTTACGATGATTTCTCCTTTGTTGAATATCAGGCTTTCACACAGATCCCAAAACTTGACTTTATTTTCCGCAGCCTCGATTCCAGGTTGGGTACTCTTCAAGAAATCGTTCAGGATAGATAAGATTACAGGGAGATCTTCAGAGTCCGGATGATTAGTTTCGGTCAGTTTATGGAGGTGCTCAAGAATAAGGTTGAGGCGTGGAAGACGTGTCACAGGTCGCGAAAGGAATGTGATCAAGTCCCGCTTTCTTACTCGCGGATCTTGTGAACATTGTTGCATGAATTCCTGATAGCGCTTGTTATATTTAAGTTCGGTGCGGTGCCGTTGTTCCGCTAGTGGGTAATGTTTGATGTAGGACTCATAGTCTCCCTGGAATTGAAAGACGGCTGATGAACGTTGAGACAGATTTCAAGGCTGGCGCAATGGAGTGGGCCCACATTCAAGGATGATATCAGCGACACTTTGGACGAGAGGGTGTTGTTCCTGTTGCCTTTCGAACAAGGGTGCCATCATACGCTCGTGACGTATACAAATTTGCTCCAGATTCCAAAAGACGATGGACAGGAAATTCTGTTGTCTGTTTGCGTCGCCTATTATTGGTGGCGAAGCCGAAGCAAGAGGTTCGACAAAGACCTTTGTTGTACTTGAGTCCAAGGAAAAGATAGATAGAGATGATATTACCCTACCTCCTTGATGAGCTTGAGATCTGAGATATAATCCCGTTCCGACTTGAAAACTTCGAAGAGCACAGATTGCCGTTCGACTTCCCGCTTTCCGAGTGCTTCACGTGCTTCAAGGGGGACGAGATGATGCCACTCTTCGTCATTCTCTGCGAGTTCACCACGCTGGAACCGTCGGAGACCTTCTTCTGACTGAAGGCTATACGAGTCTCAGTCGCTGCCCGCAAGACAAGGCCAAGCCACACACGTCATATTGGACAACTCGCGAGTCAACTTGTTGAGCTTGAAGTCCATCTACAACCAGAATTAACGAGTTCGTCGTATCCCCTGCAAAAGAAAACCCCACCTCATCTGCGGGAAGGTTGAATGAAGGGGAAAAGGGCGAGGTTAGGTCATTCTCGGTGTTGTATTGATCTCCAAAGGAATGTTCGCTATCGGACTTGGTTGATCGGTGGTAATACTCATGAGCTGTCGCTGTCTGTCTTTGAGACGCAGATCGGTGTATTTGTGCCTCGGGAACTTGAAGGTCAAGAACGGGTTCTACGGCGCTGCGTGTGCGTGTGCGTGTGTGGGGTGGATTCCCGAGCCGGTTCGTCGGCTGTCTTGCCGTTGGCGTCGCGTCCCATGGGTTCAGAAGCCCATTTGAGGCGGAACCGAGCTCGACCGGATACGACGAAAAAAAGTCAGTACTTGATGGTGGTCGATAAGCATCGTGAGGTATAGCGACATGAGGATGAGGCCGATGATTATTATGCATCGTTTGGATGGCTCGTCGTACGTGGGTGACTTGCTTCAGTGCTTGACATCGCCTTATCTCATCTATTACGTCACCTGGATTTGCATGTGTTTGCTGCAGGCCAACAGTCAACTGCCGTAAATACAAGGCTACTACTGCGTGTACGCGGACAGCTCGACCTTTTTGAGCAGCCCTTTGAGCGTGTTGCTGCTCCGATTACAGTTGCTTTGCAACCACCTCTCCATCTCCATCCGCATACTTCCCAACTCCTCGCAGATCGGCAGGCTCCCGTCCTCCCGTCTTCTGCAGGGATTGAGCAGCATGTCAAACAACCTCGTCAGTATATCCGTCTGCCAGTATCGTTTAAGCGGCGTAGCGATCTTGTAAATTGGCTCCGACTCCGTAGAGTCAGCTGCATGTGTCACCGACGAGGCTTCGATGTACTTCCCAAATAACATGCAGTACACGATGCCTGCAAGGCCAAAGTAATCCGTCTGGTATGTCCATGGTCGTCCCTGGCGGATCTCGAAGCAATCCCGATCGTCCGTGGGCCAGTCAGCGATGAATTGTTGACTGTGGCGTGCCGGGAAGAGCGATGTATCGATGGTCCGTCCAAAGTCGATGACTTTGATCCCCCGGTATTTCCAGCCCCCTTCTCCGCTGGGCTGGTAAATACCAGACAATGACGATGCCCCTCCCGGCAGTTCCTCGAGGCGGAGCAGACAATTATCGATTTTGAAGTCTCCATGAATAAAGCCCACAGCGTGCATACCCTCCAGAAAACGCAAGAGCTCAATAGTGAAGAAGAAGACCAGAAGCTCGTCCATGCAAGCCCCCTGTTGCGAAATACCGGCCGGCCCGGCACGGTTCACTGCATCCAAAAGCGAACCGTGCGGACAGAGCTCCAGCAGGAGATGCGACTCGTCGCGAAAAGCGTAGAGCGCGTGGGGCGTGATTATCGAGCGTGTCAAAGGAGCTGGGAGTGTCCTATGGATTCGTCGAAGGACATGGAACTCCCAAAGATTGCGGGGTTTCACCACCTTCAGCGCTACCAAGGAGTTGTCGTCCTCCTCGTCTTCATCCTCATCAACATCGAGGTCCTCCTCGTCATCTTCACCACCGGATTTGGTGACTTCTCGTGCGGAAAACACGGCACCGAATCCCCCTTCTCCAAGTTTTCCCGACACCCTAAGTGACCTCCCCTCAAGGTTGACTAACATCTCATCGTCACCCGTCGATCCGCCCCTCCCGCTCCTTCTTGCCACCCGCGCTGCAAATCGTTGGAGTCCATCCAACATTCCACCATCTTGGGTTCTAAGGTCATGGAAGTCACCATCTGCAGGGAGAAGCGAAAGAAGAGTTGAAATGATCTGCGGATCAGAAGGAACACAAGGATTAGGTGGTCTGAAAGCAGACACGACAGCCAGAGAGTCCGAGAGGCTAAGTGTCCCCGTGCGTTCCTCCACGGGCTCGAGGTCGTTCGATCGATCATCGCGTACGTCGTGGGGGTCGTCGTCTTCCTCCTGTTCGTGCACCTCCCTGGCTAGCTTCTCCGCCACTTGGAGAGCATAGCGGCTACTTTCCTGTCCTTCCCGTTCCCTCCACTCTGGCTCCTCGTTCAAACCATCTCTAGCTCGCGTGATACTTGTTGGCGTCGGGAACCCCCTCGTACTAAATTCTAATGTCCGTTCCGTAATCGGAGTCATGACGTTGATTCGACCGAATCTGCCGCCCAGTGGTGGGCGGTAGTTCTCCTCGTCCTCGTCGACAAAATCCTCCTCCCGGAATGCATCTTCATCTCCGTACACTTGTTCTCCCTGTGCAGGTTGATGGTAATCCTCGTCATCGTCGAACTGGCTGTCGCTCGACGATACGACCGCGGCCTCCATATCTGCTTCTGTTTCACCGCCTTCGTAAGCGTACCCGTCTTCACTCTCGGAAAAGCCACTGCGGCTACCGCTGCTAATGGCATGTCCATCTTCTGCATCAGGGTCCCCAGCGGTGTCACATGGGTCAGTCTCGCTCGACTCGTCCGTGGAGGCCTCTTCGATTATTGGTTGGATCGGCACCACACGTGGTTGCAGCACATTGGACTTCTTCGTTGAAGTTACGACCGGCTGCGCATTGTCGATAAAGGGCTTGAATGCACCAGTTGCCGCGCTAGCATCAACACCGAGGCTCGCAGCAGAGGGAGGCTTTGGTGTGAACACGCTTCCACCGCCAGTACCTAAGGTTGCGTTCTCGCTCTGAGCTTGACCCGGTGGACGGGAAAACACTTTGAAAGGTGTTTTCGAGTCAACGAACGGAACGAATGGTTGAGATGATTGTTGACCCTGTCCTTGATCCTCATCTTTCGCGTCAGGACTAATCCTCGTCTGTGAAGGCCGAACGAGGGGCTCTTTATGGGAAACAGGTGTAAAGGGCTTTGAGAAGACGGGTAACCCTTGTGGCTCTTCCGAGATAGATTTGAGTACAGACGGTTTCGATCTGTTGGAAGGCGCTAGTTTTGTGGTAGAAGAATTCGCAGAAGCATCTTTGCCTGGAACGATGCCTGACTCTTTGAGGGAGAGCGCCCGACGACCTGCCTCAGGGGCGGGTGCAATGGAAGTCTGTTTAGGTTCGTCGACGTAGGGTTTAAACTGGAAATAATCGTCGCATGAAAAGTGCATATATGCACGAGTGAGGTCGGGATAACCGAATTCGAATGCAAAAGAACCCACCTTGAGTGAGGGAGCAGGATTCTCCTTGCGTGGAACGTTTTCGTCAACAAACGGCTTGAAAGCTAACGAGGGCAACACTCAAAACCTGCTCCGGAGTTATCCGTTCAATGACTTACCTGGACCCGGAAGTTTCGCATTTTCGCTCTGCGGCGAGGTAAGAGAAGCTTCCGACTTGGATTCAGGGATGACTTTACGTCCACCCATGGGCTCAATTTTCCGCACAGGAGCGTGCTTACTGCCTGGCATGGCACGCTTGACCGTTTTGTCCGGAGAATTGTACATGCCAAAGACGTCCGCCAAGGCTTCCTTCGTGTTGATCGTTACGGTGGGCTCACTGACATTGACGACGTTGGCACTCTTTCGTTTACTTCCTGCAGCTATAGCGCCCATGTTCTGCGTACTTCTGGAGCCATCGTCGTTGAAGTTCACTTTCACGGCGCCGGACGAGGAATCGCGCAGCTCCGAAGCAGGTGGCGGACCCCATTTCTTGCCTAGAAGACCCATTGAACGAGCACGCACTTCCTGCGCCGAATATTCAACGCCAGAAGGTGTGAACAGCAGCGCGAGGTTAAAGCGAAGCTTCTCCGGCCGTCTCCCTGGCGCCGGGGGGGCAAGCATAGGTGCATATCGACCGTGAGCAGGGCCAGGGTTATTTGTAGAGCTCGAAGGAGCAGCAGATGATGACTTGGAAGTCGAGGAAGAAGTCGAGGGTACTGGATCGTGGTTCTTGAATGGATTCCGCCGGAGAGCGTCTACCTCAGAATTTCCACTCGACCGAAAGGAAGTCGACTGGTGTTTCGAGGCAGGACGGGACTGGAAGTCCCGGTACCTTTTCTTGAGTCGTTCGATGGGTCGTGCGCTGCGAGCTATGCCGGTACGAAATACCTTGTCGGCGTCTGTATGTCTGAGTGGGAGAGTCAGTTTCCTACGACGACTGACCAGCTTTCGCAGCGCACCGTCCCTCTTTTTCGAGTGCGAGAGCGTATTCCTCCCACAATAACCCGTAGACACACCCGATATCCTTCTTCACTAAATACACGTAGACGAGCGCGGGTTTCTCGACCATCTTCGCGTAGGTGCACCAAAGCTTCAGATATCTCAGATCACCGCTGTACCGCGCGTCGTCCTTGAATTTCCTAGTAGCCTCCTCGAGTAGCTG
Organism: Boletus sp. MG55; assembly: GCA_003313885.1. Taxonomy (NCBI): domain Eukaryota; kingdom Fungi; phylum Basidiomycota; class Agaricomycetes; order Boletales; family Boletaceae; genus Boletus; species Boletus sp. MG55. Next base: position 11,031 of record QGOI01002728.1, read on the forward strand.
GATTAATCCTGAGCCGGGATCGTTCCCAGGGAAGGTGCGCGATGTCCATTTGATGAAATCGTCATACGCGGCGAGGGGATCCTCGTCTTCCTCGAGGGCCTCTGTGATGCTCGCACGATATTCAGCGCGTTCCTGTTCGAGCTGAGAGGTACGCAGTGGGGGCATCGGATGTTCTTAGTCGCAGTTGGTTGTACACAGGGAAGCGTTTCTATCCAAGGTTGGTCTTGCTTTCCAACCACGCGACGCGTTCAGTCACGTGCAGGTACTAACCAAGAAGATTCATTCTCAATACTAATGTCATCTACATACGCTCAGGCAGAACATTATCATCCCGCAGATATTTCCCGACAATTTCCGAGACTCGGCCGTCAACACCAGACAAGAGCGTGATAGTTTCATCCTGTCGGTTCAGTGAGATAAGAGTTTGGAAACACACCAACAATTACAGAGACGTACCCAGACCCTGGCGGAAAATGCCTTCCCTTCCGGAGTGAATAGGAAATCGCTCTCTTCTGCAACCTGACAAGAAGCCAGATACCGACCATGCATTGAGCGATCACTAGCGACAGCGGCATGGACAAGCGTTCTGCTACCCTCCTCGGTCGTCCGCACGAGGAACAACCTTTGGATAATAGCAAAAAGCCATTCGCTCCCCTGGCTACGGAAAATTCCCGATTGGCAGTAACCCGGGTCGACCGTGCAGGCAACGACAGATGTGGATTCAGGAAGACGCGACGCGAGTTCCCGAATGAACACGACCTCCAATACTGAGAAGCTCCAGTGGTCAGCTTTGCCTCGTAGATCAAATGCAATGTATAGTATAACGCTCACGTTTTGAAACGTTGTAACGAGCCATACTAATTGTCACGACCGTTCTTAATCACAACTCCACATGCATAGCGGAAGAGTCACGGACCTGCTGCCAAATCCCGGCTGGTTGATGGTATCAAGGATATTGCTCCACGAGTCTGCCCGCTTCACGTCGTGAGCAAGGTAATGTCCAAAACTCGAGACTACAACCAAACGTGACGGCGAATTTGGAGAGGAAGCGTTTATCAAGGATGGCAAAAGCAGGATGCTTAGCAATGCGGTGGAAAGATAATTCACTTGCAGCCTAGTGTAACAGAATCGGTGAGCTCGTTTGAATGGAGAAGACGAGGGAATTGTAAATACATGACTTCCCAACCGTCTTGCGTCTGACTGTAATCGGCAGCGATCACACCAGCGTTCGCAACGAGCGCATTCAACGCTCCACTCCCATCCGCTGTGAACCTATCGACAAAGGAGCGTACGTTCTGGAAGCTCCCCAACTCGAGTGGCCAAGCAGACACTTCTGGGCTCGATACGCCGTTTATACCTGCTCGCTCGAGGATGGCTTGGCGCGTCGTTTTCATCACGTCAATCTTGTAGAGCTCGACATGGCAATATACTGTGCTTACATTGTCGTGTCTGCTCGCACTTGGTCAAGTCCCTGCTCGTTGCAATGAGTGACTTAGGCCCCATTTTCGCGAGATGCACTGAAGCTTGAAAACCCAGCCCGGCGTTTGACCCGGTCACCAGGTATGTCTTTGAGCTGACATCGTCGACTGCTTTGGGTTGAGGAAGGAGACGCCATTGCTCGCGGAAATATTGACGCAGACCAAACCCCGCCATAGATGGAATGGTGGAGATTAGGAAAAGAACGAGGGGTTGAGCTTTTTATCGGCCTTGTCCGCATGCTATGCTATTCGGTCCAGGGTGGTCGGTCGGGATGATTAGCGAAGCGGGTAAAATGAATGGCAACCCCCGAACAAGGCATAACTTTACTAACTTACTAACATGCGAACAGCCTCGGTGTACGTACTATACAATTTATACAATTCAAGTTTCCCGAACAAGGCGGAACTTCCGAAGCGGCATTGCAGGGCGATGCACATAGGAATCGATATGGAACCGAGCTTTCGGTACCTACCTGTCTATCATTGGTTCCACTGCCAGTGTGTTACTGTAACCAGTGCCAGGCGAGGGCGGGCAAGCAAAGGGATCCCGGATTCTTCCCTAATATTTAAAGTTAGTCTAGTAGAAGGCCACACTGTAAGGCCATCATGACATGCCCGGCCCCGGCCCAATCAAGAATGCGAGAATGTTGCGCAAGTGTCCAGAACAAAATATAAAAGGGTTAGCGCAGTTTAATCCCCATATGTACAGATTTTGTACCTAAATTTCCTTCCTCACGACCAGTGCTGCACACACTGGCAGTAAGTTGCGGATCCAGGTACAGCAAGGCTGTTGGTATCACCGGAAATTTTACCCTACATCAAGTCATGAACAGCTTAGGTTGAATATATATATGTCCCGAAAGAAATTGATGCATATGCATTCCGTTTGCTAAGTCCAAGCAAAGTGTCAAGGGACACTCGATAGAGACCCAGAAAAGAGAGCACAAAGCGAGGGAACTTGAAGATCCCCCGACGACACAAGCCAGTACTGCATTAGCAAGGTCATCACACCCCCGGAGTTGCAAGCAGAGCTCGCGAGGGACAAGGGCGGCAAAAATTTGATAACCAAAAAATAAGGGCAGTGCCCTCATAATAGTGGTTAAACTATTAAGAACAGATACTACACTTGATCTAAGCCAAAAGGCCAGAGTGGTAGGGATCCGACATGTCCAGCATGGGTTTATGTACCTCTGGTGACACGCGCACAGACCATGATGGGAATCCAGGATTGCCTGTTCAGTTGTTATCATTATCGATCGATTCACCCGATCCGTGCGCGCTCATTCCGTCAATTCACGAGGCCATAATCCTGTATCCAAAGCAATTTATGCTAGCAGAGTATCGTACTTAGCTACAATCCTAAAAGACCCTGGATGTGCCTTCCTCGGTCTTGAGCATGTCACATACAACAAAAACTAGCAGGATTGCTCTCGAGCTCACAACAACAGTAGCATGAGTGAAAAAAAAGTGAAAGAATGATGCAGCAGGGCCATGTTCATGCGTGACCTACACCACCCATTGGTGGTGGGGCTGGACCTGCCTCATACGCGTGGGGAGGCCCGTTCGGGCCTCCCGGGGGCATCATCATAGGGTACGGAACAGCGTGTTGTACTACAAAATGGGCTTCAGTCACCAGAACAGATCGAGTTAAAATCAAGACAAACGTTGTGGGCTCTGGTGGTAATATGGGTGTGCGTGCATGGGGGTGGGGGTTGGTGGCATGGAGGGACGGGGACCTGCGCCGTTTGGCGGAGGGTAGGTGCCAGGGGGTGGTGGCATGTATTGTGGCGCTAGAACAAGAAAACAGTCAATGAAAGCTCGTACTGTACAACGCAACACAAAACGCACGTGGCATTTGTGGCATTGGCGACGCAGCGTACATAGCTGGCCGATGGGTTAGCCATCGCTCAGCCGTAGATCGACAACGACTCACGTTGTGCATTTGGTGGTATGCCGGGAGGGTAAGGCATTGGCTGCATGAAAGGTGCTGATACGAAGGCACCAGGTGGTGGGGGAGCCATGCCAGGCATCATAGGCTGGGGCCAGAGGTCGGTTCCGTAATGGGGTCGAGGATTATAATTTCTTACCTGTCCGTGGTAGTAAGGAACGTAAATAAAACGTTGTTCGCCCTCCTCGTATGGGTGATGCGTGACGGGTGGCGGACCAGGTGGTGCCATGTGAGCAGGCTGCTGAGGTGGTTGGTGAGGCAAAGGAGGGAACATGTTTGCGTATCGTTTGCCACTATACGGCCACATCGCGGCTAAAACCAAATAAGCATAATGACAGAGACATATGAGATATGTCATACTGATATTGCTAGCTTCAGCAACCTTGTTATGTTTGAAAGGATTGAAGTCATCCTTGACATGGACCGTAGCCTTCTTGACGACTTTCGTGCCAAAGAAGGGATTGGGAGCAGGAGGGGTCTATAACCATGTTGAGCGACACACAATCATCAAGTCGGCAGCCTCACCGATTCAGCTGGCTTGACGTGTGGTGATGCCGATGCAGAAGCAGAGGCAGTACTGGGAATAGGTGAAGTAGGACCCTATGTAGAGTAAACAAGATACTTCAACGTCAGCATTACCAGGTGGGGCATAAATAGTGCGTTCGCTATTACAGGGGTGAAGGCATTTGCTTTTGGATTCGGACGAAAAGATGATGCGTTTGCATTTAACCTATTTGTCGAGGTGGGCGAGGTCGGCACAGTAGTCGTTGACGAGCTTCCATTTGTTTGTGGGCTAGGTGACTTTGTCTTGCTCCCTTTGAAAGGAGGTATGGGCTGAATAAACATGCTGATGGTCGGTTTGCCGTTTGTCTTCCCGGGCTCCGATGGTTTGGCAGCTACTTTGGATGTGGACGCTGATGAAGTCGGCGCGGGCACCTTTGCTGAGGCAGTAGCAACTGAAATAGGTTTCCGCGCCCCATCAGGCGCAACCTTGGCAGAGCCAGGTACTTGCGGCATACGCGAAGCACTCGGAGATGGGTTGAGTGTTCCTACAGCACCAATGGTTCGAGCTGTCGATGAGGCTGCGTCTTGAGAGGCTTTTTCACGAATCTGCCGTTGCCGTTCTTCGTCCTTGGCCAGAATTGGTACCAGATCATCAGGGATGGGTTTGTTAAGCTACATGATGTCACGTAGATTTTAGGTGATAAATGGGGAGATGCGCATGAAACACTTACCTTGAACGTCTGAGAGAACTTGAGTAGCTCAGCTTTGCGCTTGTCCATCTCACTCTTGACTAGGGCCTGCTTCTTTTGGGTCAAGCGCTGCCTCTCGTTAGTCACGAAGTCACGGAACGCTGGGAGAGGATCTGCTGGTGGCTATAATAGAAACCATGGTAATCAGTAAGAAGGCTGATCCGATGCTCGATGATCTATGATAGGGGTGCTACATACCTTGTTCACAGACGACGTCGAAGGCGCTGGAGAGGTCGATTTGGCAGTAGGAGGCACATCCTTCGGAGTCACCGCTGTTCCGTCAGGGCCATTGACCGAAACCTTGGGAATATCGGATTTCGGCGGTGGGCTGTTGATGGCTGAAGCTCCAGCAGAAGTGGGCTGTTGCTGCTGTAATTGTTGTTTGCGTGCCCCCGGGGGGATATACGCATTCGAACCACGAACAACTGCACCATATCTATGTTGCAGCGTAAGGACGTGCAAGTAAGACGAAAACAGAACGTGCGCACTTGTCTTCCTCGTTTACGCCACTATCATCAAGGTTCAGATTTCTCTCCTCTGCTATATGCGGATTGTTTGTGGTAACCTGCCAAATTCGTGAGTACGTCATTGAATATACAACAGAGTACCCTCGCGCTCGAGGACATACCCCCATAATCTCACTAGCAATGCGCAGCGCCTTTCGTTCCCTCTCTTTGAAGTCTGCTGCAGACCTGTCAAGTCTGGTCGTGTAAACCTCCTCATCAAACGATGTCGTGACACCAAACATCTGTTCGTTGGCGGCGAATTGGTCCCACGAGGTGTTATTGACTGCCCCAGGTCCGAAAGTGACTTCATCTCCGACCCCGTCGTGGTGAGCTGTAGGTGCACCAGGTGACGCCGGTGAGTCTGAGGGTTGCCACGCCTGCAAGTCGCGCTCTCGTGAAACCTTTCCCTTGCTGATATCAGTATCCGTCCGAAAAGCTAGCGCGGAATATTGCCACATCAGTATCAACATCAAGTTAGAACGAGGAGTAGAGGGGGGACGCAAAGTGATTCAATCTCGGCGCGATGGGGTCGAGTAAATTTGCGTTTGGGAACTCACTATCACCATTGGGCACTTTGGCATCGGCTGGCCCAGACTGCCAAGTCTCGATGTTGGCGGAGACGATAAAGAGAGAGTCTTTGAGCGGAGTGCCCGGTTTCGATACCTCCTTGACGTCTTTCAGAGTCACACCAGCCGTGTCTCCGTCAGGACTAGTGGACGAAATGACGCCCTCGTGACGCTGACCGGTTTTTGTCAATAAGGTGACGGTTGTACCCTAGTATGTGACGGAAGATGTAGGCTCATGACATGGGACGAAATCGGATATGCAAGACGCACAGTCAGACCAGTTAGACTCTGTAAGATGCGATCCTGGGGTGCATCTTGAGAGCGAGCGCCGTTGGTGTGAGCAGGTAATGGGGGGAACCCCCCCTGAGCGGGAGCGGGAGGGCCATTGGGTAGGCGGGATGTGGTGTTCGCTGGAGAGAACGTGGGGGAGGCCCTTGCCGCTGACCATGCTGGACGACTATATCGGGGGAAGGGGGAGGAGTAAGACTGATGACTGGGGACATATGTGGCGACGATGTGGGTGTGGACATACCGGGTAGTGGGGTCTGCCATGCCCTTCCTAGGCTGCTTTGAACGGGAAGAGGTTGCCATTGTGAAGAGATAAGAAGTGAAGAAAAATCAAGGAGAGAAAATGTGAGGGAAAAGAGCAAAAGACAGCAGAAATGACTAGAGATAGCAAGTAGGACGCGACTAAAGACCGCCTGGAGAAGAAGAATATCAAGGCTTGCAAGACGTGGGCTCGCGGTTCTGGCTTGAAAGGGAATAAAAGAAACAAGCCCTTGCAAGCTGGCGAGGGGAAGATGAAGGGAAACAATTTTATGTTTCGTGCGGGCGGTTGACTGCAGAGTCAAGTCGAAAAGTCGCTCACTAACGAAGGCCTCGAAGCCCAATACAACTCGCCAACCCCGCGGGAACTTCCACCAAAGGACCCCAAGACTACTACTCCTCGCCTTCACACCCTCACCAACGAGCACGACGACGCCGAGCACATAAGCACAGATCCACCAGCAAGTCTACCCTTCGAGCCCATCACCCGAATCGCTCACCTCCGTCGTCGCCCGGGACGACACCGCGCCACCCCGGAGTTTGAATGTGGTCGCAGGGGTCCTAGCGCGTGTCGCTGCTTCCTTGCCACCCACTGCAGCGCTAAGCTCATTGCGACGCCTCCACGACGAAACACTACCCTCCGCTCTCCAATCGGACGACTATCGTAAATTCAACACGATCATGTTTATAGAGAATTCCTCTGAGACATTGATTTGATCCATGAATGTTCAGCAAGTTGCTATTCTAGACTCAGATCAGTAATTTATCTCAGTTCATGAAGTCTACGCACCCAGTCTGAGTCTGATATAACCTCACCTCGGTCTGAGAAAAAGCAGTATTGCTCACTAGGACGTCCGGCTAGAAGCATTTAACAAGGTGTGATGGAAGACGCCGCGGCCGACTCACCATCTTCAATGGGTCATCAATGCCAATCACGGGAGGTATCCCGCTCTGCCCTCAAACACCACCCAGATAACCGTCTGAGCTCGGTATTAGTAGCTCTAGTCGGCAGAATGGGTTTTAGTGGCATAACACGCACATTGGTCACCTCGCAAGCTGCGGGTTTCAACGTTCATTTGTGTCGAGTCAACACACCCCCACTGGGGTATCCGAATACCAGCGACAGCCGCGCCAAGGAAGCTATTCTGGTGAGAATGTGTTCTGGAGAGTATCAGACC
>QGOI01002733.1:0-13522 GCA_003313885.1 Boletus sp. MG55
CAATGGAAGTTATCTTTGGTAAGATGTTATATGACTATATCTATTTGTCACAGTTCCCCTGATGAGCACAGAGGCTCTCGTAGTACTTGGTGATATCTTTAAGGTGGCTGCCGGATGACATACAACCCTCTTTGTTATTGGCAAATGTAGCTAAATCATTGCCTTCATACCACCCCTCCAAGGTCAATTTTTTGGGTGAGTCGTTGCGGAGCTGGCTCTGCAGACCAGCATAGAGGGTGATGATCCAACACAAGAGGTAAACGAAAGATTCCAGATTGTGAGCCACAGTGTGCTGGACAGGTTCATTGTCAGCACTGCAAAGAAGCTCGATCACCATAAACGGGAGTGTGCCCTGTAAATCTGCGTTAAGAATGTCCTGAAGACAGTATTGGCTCAGCAACAGGACTCACTGTATGGTCTCCAGGTCCGGCTGTGCGATTCAATTCATCCACTCTGATCGCATAATTGAAATCGATGAGCAAACCCTGTACCCTAACAGTGCCATTGGGGAGCGTTTCCTCATACATCATCATGTTGTTGATACTGACATCACGATGTAGGATCCGATGAGACCATATCTCCTTGTGGGCTGCTGACTGATCAGTAATCAGATCGCCACGATAAAGGGATCCTTACCAAGAACAAGGTCGAGCATAGAAGTGATAACCTCCAGAGGACTTGCCACATGCATGATTGGACGCCCAGCAGGGGTGAGAACGAGTCGTTGACAGACACGATGATTGCACTGCCGATTGAAGTGCGACATGAAAGCCTCAGGGCGATGAAGTGGGGTCGAGTCGTCCTGATCACCCTGCTGGATGGTCCAAGCCTTCACCACTTTGGGGACACAATCAATGTCTTTCAGCAAATTGAGAATCTCCTCCTCTGATAGTTGGCGCTCGACATTGACCCATGAATCCTTGATAACAAATATATTCTTTTGATCGTTGTCCGGTGGAATTGAGTTGGAAACAAACCAGACAGTAGTGGCACGACCTCAGACGACACTACTAGAGAAACACCTGGCGATGATGAAATATTGTGTGCCATCCACAGTGATGACAGGGTGGAGTTGACAGTTGAACATATCATCCATCCCCAACCACAAAGTGGGGGCGAATGTGGCTGCTGTGAGGATACGAAGGAGAGCGAGGGGGGATTCGTGTAGGTCGTACAAGCAGGAGTGCACGCCACCAGCACGATCGTACATGTACAGTCGATACTGGCCACTGTGGAAGGAGAGCGAATAGCAGAATGCCCTGTTGGGCTGTGCATTGAACATTGCTAGCGCTCGGCATTCAATTTGCAAGGTAAGGTTCAGTGTTTGTTGTCTTGAGGTTAACTCTGCAGTCATGAGGATGTCAGCCCGGTCCAGGTTTTGAGAGACCCCACTGGCAGGTTGTCATACCAACACGCTGTCGGGCTTGAGATGGAGATCACCCGAGAGAGGTTGCGTAGTGGTTGACGAGGACCAAAGCCTTGGAGGGATTTCCACCTTTGTTCAGCGAGCGGACCCTGATGTAGACACGCCAGAGCCAGAGCATGATCCTGAAGACGAAGGAAAGGGGTGGAAAGGTGTGCCTGCAATGGACGTGGTGGTGGTAGTTGCCATAGGTGTGGATGTAGAGTTGGGTGGCAAAGGGGGGGAGAGGGAGTCAATGGGAGATGGTGGTATTTCTTGTAGAACGCAGGTGGCAGATATGGACACAGTCTCATCTGTATTTGAAGTATTCGAAGGTACAGCAGTGGGATCAATGGGAGATGACACCTCTGACATTTGTAGAGCCGAGGTAGTGGGGGAATATTCATCGCCACAGTTGTGGTGGCAGATGAGGGCATCCATGACAGTAACCATGAATGTACTGAGTTCCCTCTTCTCTTGCCCAGGAGGAAGTCTATGACCCCGGGGCGTCACTTTCTGCAATATCGGCGGCAAGTACCGGGAGTCCCATTGTTTCATCGATGAGTCATATAGCGGCTGCCCGTCAGGTCCTAATAGTGCATTCAGTAATTCGGCATTGGGGATTATGGGTAAGATGTCGTCAGGAAACCAGCAATCTGCGATGATGTCCCCTTTATAGCTACTTGGGAGCGTGCCCTCATTGAATATGCTGTCCGCCAGTTCTGAATAGCAGCTCTCCCGCAGGCTAGGTAGGTCGAAACCTTTAACTTGACGAGGGACTGACAAAGTTTTTACTTTTCTAGGTGTCTCACTCAGGAATTTTGGCTGATAGGGCATGTTGACAGGGGGACGGGGGGATGCATTGGCGTTGTGGGATGCGTGCGAGACACTGTCAACATTTATCCAAAAACATACTCAGTGGAGTCTTTCATAGCAATGCAACTACACAATAGCACTACATAGAAATGGAATGAAACAACTCCTTTGTCCAATACTTATTAAGCCAGAAACTTGGCGAGAGCTCGTTTGATAACCGTGAGGAAAGCTGTGAACTAGCTGCCTGACCAAAATGTGGGATAATGTGAGTGGGCAAACAAATCTGGAATAAAGGAATGACATCCCCAACATGCTCCCCTGTGCTCCGCAGCGCTCGCTTGAGTATGTGCATTCCCGCATCCTGGTCTACCGACGAGATGGTGAAACATTGCACATAGGCAAAAAAAAATGCTGGGCAGTGAATTCGAGATGAGTTTGAAGATCAGGCAGAGTTGCACAACTTCGTGACCTTGTGATAGCACGTAGTTAGGAGAATAGCATGAGATAAGGAACGATCTAACCATGCAGGCTGTTGCACAGCCAGTCCTTGTTACCATCGCTGGATATGATAACCGTGTCATAATGACCGAATGGCCATTTCGCACTTGGCGAAGATGCGTGGAGAGCTTGAGAGGGTAGTAGTATCTTTGGGTCATAGCTTGAGTAAAGTTGGATCCGCATTTTGCCCCAAATTTGTATGTGGTCAAATGGCAGTTGACAATTGTTGATTGTCACCTTCCTCTGATTGTATGAGTCAAGTTCTGGTGATGGCGGTCCAGGTAATCAGCGATAGCTGGTCTGAAGTCTGGAAGTTCATACAACCATGCCGCGTTATCAACAGTACAGTTCGTCATTGTCGGTTTGGATGAAAGGTGGAAGGCAGTGGTTGACGAGGCAAATGTTCGATAAGGACGGGGAGCAGTTGGGAACTTCCTGGCCCTGAATGTGGAAGCTCGTTCAAAATAATTGGCGATCTTTCTTGCCTTTGGATGATCCTCTTCACCATCCAAGGTGTCTGAACTCTGAGAATCTCCATGAAGGTCGAGGCTACGAATTGCCATTGCTTGCATAAAGAGCTCGCACTTCTCTTGACAATCAAGGTAGCGACAGATCTGTGAGTTGAAGTTTTGGTTGTTTCTGGATTGGGCAGGATCCTTGATAACGCCAATGTGAGCATGTTCGGTGATGTCTGCCGACCACTGTCCTAACGTGCCCATACTCGGGATACTCAGCGCAACGACGAGCATCATCTCTAATTTGGGTATTCTCCAATGATCTAGGGAGCCACATGCGCCAGCCTCCATGAGGGCAGCCTTCTTGTCATGGAACTCCTGTAGACTCGATGTAAGCTCGACAATATTAGAGTCTGTGAGCCTTGGTATCTGAGAACAATAATGGAAGTCAGTCAATGCCTGAATAGCGGCGAGAGCATCCTGCAGAATCCCTCCTGCAACTATGCCGACGATGTATCGTTGGACCTCCCGGTGCAGTCGCATTGAGGTCTCCTTGAGAGTTGTGATCCCGTCGGGGAAGTGCCGATAGCCACTGCATGTTTGTAGGAGGGAAAACCGGAAATCAAGTTCCTGTTCACCTAGCATCCTACAGCACCATTTGCGATCGTGGTCCCAGATCATCTTGAAATACTCATGCAACAGCTCCGGGGTGATGAAAGAACTTGGCTCAGCAAGAGGCCAATTGAGCCAGAAAGGAGACGAGACACCATTGAGTTGACGTTTCTGACATGCTTGAAAATATGATGACAAGTTGGAAGCGTGGGTCTTTCTTTTGACCACAATGAGTTGACGACAAGTTGTAGATGCCGTGCGGGCTGCGCAGCAGACGGGATCGCCAAATTGTTCGGATATGGCCATGGTGATGGCTGACGCGTTGCTGGTGACGCATGCGATAATGCGTTGCTCTGGGGTGTCGGCGATGTAAGCAGCAAGCAGGGTGAAACAATGCTTCAGGTTTCCAAGTGGGTTGCTCATCATACGACCCACCTCAGTGGCTTTTTTGAGGGGCTTCACAACAATTGAAATTACTTGATGAAGTAGCCGGTCAGCTAGTACACCGCGCAGATGCGTATTCGGATGTGTAAATTTAGGCACAGGGAGTAGAGTGAGGAGGAGGTACGACTTCATGGAGCCCTTCCTGCGGATATCGGTGGAGATGTTAGCTAAGCTGATAAGAAGTGGGTGAGCTTGACGGTTGCCAACTTGGGTTATGTGCGTTTTGTTGGACGAAAGAACAACCCCAAGAAGGGTCGCACCGCCAGGTAGAGCATCCTGGAAACCATAAGAGCAACTTCATTGCCCCTTGGAGGATACATACCTGTAGTTCCCATGCCCGATCACCCGTGAGCCATTCGGTATATACGCGCTCGATGTGATCTGTGGTGGTGTAAATCTTCTTGGGCACGAACTCGATCTGCCCATTGATAGACAGCAAGTGGATGATATGTTGAAGGCATTCGATGGCATCCCAGTAGAACAGCTGGAGACCACATTTCATAGGTGATTCGGTTCTGATGGACTGAGACTTCCACTGGGGCCCAGATGGCAGCAATTCAATATGTTTGCGAAGCACCTTCGCTGTTCTGAACGAAAGAGGAAGTGATTTGATCTAAAAATACAGCATCAGCACTCGTTATGAGTAAGGGAAAGCAACTCACGATATCTAAGGAAAGGCATTTGTCGATAGCAGCCATGCTCAAGCCTGAATTGGCAAGCCACAAAGTAAACTCCCATTCAGTTTTTGAGGAAAAGGGGTAAAACAGATTGTGTTGGCGCTCCAATGAAAATTGATCACCATCGAATGTGTCCATGAAGGTATGGCCTTGTCCATAGTTCGCGGAGGCTCCAGGATACAGCTCCATAACTGGTTGATGTGTCTGATTTTCCTCGATGGAGTCAAGCGCTTCTTCAGGGAAGTCATTGACAGGTAAGTTGAAGTCTGAGTTGCTCTCTATCCAGTCACTGTCGACGTCGCCATCATCGTTGAGAGACAGGGGTGAGATTGTGCAAGGGTTGATACGAAGTCGACTGGAAATACAGCAGCCACGTGGTTGGTTCATGTGTTGGAGAAGTCGCATATGGTTTGGGAACGTTTTGCAGCAGCCAGGGCATCTTGCCTTAGGCATAGCAAGATGCAGGAGTAAGCCGTGCCAATCGAGCTCGAGAGTCCATCCCGGCAACCTCCGAGATCCACGTCCTTCAAAACTCCAATGATGACCATGTCTCATTCCGCCACCTCAACTAGCCTTGAAGATTGCCTAGCAAGTTCCCCAAGGCGGTTGTCAACTAGGTGCATCGTTCGATGTTGTCTAGGATCTGCATGCTGAAAAGCACTGCACACAACAGCTCATCGTCCATGGTACCTTCAACTCCGGAATCATCGGAAGAAGCCATCTCCCTACTACATCTTTTGAGAGCCGACCACAGTGTGTGTCTGGCAGAGTTTAACCTTCTCCAATCTGAAATTACTCAGAGTGATGCTTGTGTCGAGTACTACACACAACAAGCCAAGAAGGCGAGAAAATGGCTTGAACATGCTGAGCATGCAGTCGGTTTTGGTCAGATGGTCATCACTAGGAGCGGCTATTTGTACGAGGCCACAGCTGGATGTTCACATTGCTAATCTTCCATTGCTACTCTTTGTGCGTTTTTCCGTGTCTTGTCCCAGGGCCATGTTGTACTGAAATCCCTGTAGTGCCTCACATACTACTCTCTTCCTTGGGCGCCACTCGAAAGTAGTCCTATATGTCAAAAATCATCGTACATATCGTATCATTGTATATATTGTATGTCTATGCATTTTAGTTTGTTGTTACCATGTATCGTAGCTCAGTTTGAATCCAACAAACTTATCACATGATGTGACAGTGTGTGACACAGGTCGCCTACCACATACAGCATCCTGCGACCCATCGTCCATGCTGCAACAAGCTACAGCGCCTCCCAGCAGACGCCTCCCACTTGCGCCTAGGCCCATGTCCCTCACCAAGTGCCCTCAAGACTGCCCAAACCATGAAAAAGGATGACTATGGCACATCCAGTGGCACCGCTGATACGCTCACATGGTGTCGCCCCAGAAGACTGCTCGATGCATCTCAAGGTCCATATTGACCATTGACGCCCTCTATTGGTGCCCAGGCACCCCTCTCGCCTCTCGCCTCACCAGCACGCACCCAAATCGTTGCACTGCCCCCTGTCGACTTATGAACATGTATGCCCTCATGAGTTGCCCCAACGATGCTGCTGATGCCTTCCCAGATGCCCCCAGCCCCTCCTCACCTCTCATTTCACCAGTGCATGCCCAAACCGCTGCACCGTCCCCCCTCTCAACTCACAAATGCACACACCCTCACAGCAGCCGTGCCCCCTCATTTACAGTGTGTTTAGTACATCCTATGATGCCTTCCCAGACCAAATGTGTGCCCTCTTGTCTCCAGTGTGTTCTGTGCATCCAATGACACCGCTGATGCCTTCCCAGATGCCCCCAGCACCCCTCTCACCTCTCACCTCTCATCTCACCAACGTGCACCCAAACCGCTGTGCCACCCCCTTCTCGACCATCTGACTTACAGACGTACCTCGAGTACCCCACGAGCCACCCCTACCACCCGACAAGACGGAATGAACACCTGAGCGTCGAGCTCTAATGCCAGACTTACCAGCGCCAAGAGGGCAATGCATGGAGCATCTAGTGGGGTCGAAGATGCTAGCAAGAGGCACAGAATACATCAGAATGAGAGCGCAAGGAGGAAAAGAGCTCACCAAGGGAGGCTCCAGACAAGCCAGGCAACCCTGGAGACAAAGTGGTCATATCAGGTGACTCCCACAGCGTACAGGAATGCCCCAGAGGTGAGAGGGACGAGCGTGTGGACAGAACAAACACACACGGATGAGTTGGTGGGCCAGCAGGCCATCAGGGCGAGCAGACGTCGGGAGGTGTCACAGGTGATTGAACGCCCCAGAGCAATGGGGATGGCACCGAATACAATAGGAGATGGTGAATGGGCAGTGCAACGCAGACAGGGATAGGCACTTACGAAGGGATGGAGGATCGTGAATTGTCAATCGGGAGGCTCTCTGCAGTCGATCTTCTAGAAGATGATGTATATTAACTTCTTTGATTGGATCAACCTGTTTGAAAAGAGCATTCATGGTGTGATCGAGAGTGAACATTTGTCATTGCTATTCTGTAATACAAAGTTAGTCTGCTGATTCTACTTGGATGCTAGTACTACTAGTAGTATTGTCAAATGCCTCACCAATGATCATTGAAACTTAGAGAGAAATGGCCACACTGTGGCCATATGGTACTGGAACTGCAGGAAACTTGAAGCTGGAATAGAAATGGTTGGAAGGCCTGGGTCATCTGGAACTCTGGAATAACATTTACAAAAAATCTGGTATGGTCTGGAACTACTGGAAACCTGGAAGGCAAATGGCTAGTTTGCTGATGTGGATGAGAATACATCGCCGGATAGACTCGTCCAGTCGATCACCAAATTTCCTGAATATTTGATAGTTAGCTCTTACTAATCAGTGAATATGACTAGAAACTGCGGAAGTGTAGATGTTATCGGCAGCTGTTGGCAAGGGATGGAACAGTGTGAGGATAAAAGGACAACACACATAGTCATGAATGAAACACTGCCAAACATGTGCATTTGTGCCAGGTGTGGTAATCTGACAATTTTTGGCATGATTAGCAGGAATCTGGACCAGGGGTAAACCAAATGCAAAAGTTAGACAGAACATAATCAAGATACCACATACAAATATCGAAATCTTGATGGGGATGGAAACATGCTGCCAGATAGACTCACCTGGTCTGTTGCTAAATTTCCTGAACATTTGATAGTTAGCTCCTGCATGGTGAATATAACTAGAAATCACAGAAGTGTGGGTGTTATTGGCAGCTGTCAGTGAGGGATGGAATAATGTGAGGATAAAAGGACAACACACATAGTCATGAATGAAATGTTGCTGAACATGTACACTTGTGCCAGGCAGAGTAATCTGACAATCTTTACAATTAGCAGGAATCTGGACCAGGGTAAATCAAATGCAAAAGTTAGACAAAACATAATTGAGATACCATGTACAAGTATCAAAACCTTGATGGGGATGGAAACCTGTTGCCAGATAGACTGGTCTGGTCAATCTCCAAATTTCTTTCTGGTCAGACAGTTAGGCCCAGCATGGCAAATATGATCAGAAACTGCACAATTACAAATGTTCTTAGTGGCTGTCAGTGGGAGATGGAATGATGTGAGCAGGGAAGTATGACATATGTGGTCAGACTTGGAGGTAAAGTGAGGTTGGTCTGAAGGGGCATGTGGGAAATTGCTGATCAAAGTCATGGTATGTAATCAGAAGCATCTAGTACAACAGGCATAGGTATACCTGTTCATATGTAGCTTCATAACAGTCTTTATCATCCATATATGAGGCATATAGGATATGATAGTTGATATCAAGTAAGTCCAGGCATATCTGACCTGATCATCTGGACTATCTTACAGATATATTTGTATGGAGATGTCAAATAAGATAATGATATATAAACCTAGATCATTTGTTCACTGATCCCCTGATGTAGTATCAATGACCAGTCGATGAACACACACATTCAGGGTGCCAAGGCATTAAGAACAAAAGATATCAATCCATTCACCTGCTTTCAGTTTCTTCAGCTAGGTTTCAGCCTATTTCATCTCACCATGAATCTGATTTGGGCACTGCTACATGTTCACCATGGTTCAATACATCAAGTCGGCAGCCTGTCATATTTCTTTGCTGTCCTTGATCGAACTCGACTTGGATGTGAACACCCAGATTATCACACATTGCTATCAACACTTCTTCAAATCCTTCGGGGAATTATTCTCAATGCTTGGAGAGTCGAATGCAAACATCCTTCCCTTGCAGCCTTTGCTTCCTCAGATCCATCTGCGGATGAGCTGCTTCAAATTGCTGATAAAATCATTCAGAACCATGCATCTCCATCTCACGAGTCACCAAAATCGAAGCAAAACAAAACAGGAACCATGTCCTGTGCTCTGACAGGTGGAATAGGCCAACAATCCACATCAGATAGTGGTGATCATACTCGTCGTAACCTCTGCCTCTTGACATGTGATCTACTTTATGTTCTGGAGCTGACAGAGGCCATTCCGAGTGGAGATTTTGGTTGAATTGAAGATATTCTCAGCAGTCTCACAATGATCTTTCGTGGTGCAGGATCAAATAATTACTCGTCGGAAATCCTACATTGGATATACAATGTCAAGAATGTATGGACTCTGAAGTTCATGTAAGTCAAACTAACCTTATTGTGCTTGACAAGCTATTATTGAGCAGTGACATCATGCGTGATAACATACTCATCAATATGAGTGGTCTCAAAGGGCATTGGATGCCTATTGACCTGAATATTGAGTACCTTATCAAGTTTCTTAAGGTTTGAATGTACTCTTCACACATATAGCCATCTCATGCTCAAGAATGATATAGTTTTTTTTCACAGCAAAAGGAGTTTATGCTTCATGGGACCAGCTAGGAGATATCTCAGCATCTGTCGATCTTCTCCAGAATGTTCACAAGCAAGTTGGTCGAGTTCTCAAGATCGCATACCATGGAACTACGCATACAACACCTGACAACTCAGCAGCAGTCAACAAGATTGCATATAAGATCAATGATCTCGAGCTTCACACTTTCAAATTTGACAGGATTGAAAACAGCTCTATTAAGCCTGTTGTTGATATGTTAATACTTGGAGAGCAGAAACTTAAGTCATCGACAATTGCAACATTCAATAGAAAGGTCTGCAGGATGATGGCAGGAGAGGGCTTTGATGTTGAGGAAGATGAACTACCTCCTATCCCATCTGACTTCTCAGGTGACCCAGACTTGGAAAACATGAATTAGAAACATAACTATAGCATTTTACATCGCTTTCACAAAACTCTCGGGAGTTTGTATAGTTAAGAATGTAATTGTATTACCCTTTACCCTCTTTGCTGGATGTTGATTGCATGAGATGGATGAGCAGTGGGGCTGACTCAGTGCAATGGTTTGCTCGAATTGAGAGATAATATTGAATATCTTTGATCCGTAGTCTTCCGCCCATTCTTGAGTTTCTCCAAGAAGATGAGTGAGGTCTTGAACCGATTGCAGCTTTGTAGGGTGTGTTTTGCTGATGAGCTCAAGGCTGTCATCATCAAGTAGCCATGTGACTGGAAAGAAGGGATCTTCATTGTGAGTATTTTCGCGCCATGTTGCAAGATGGTCATGTAGTATTTGTCGATCAGCAATAGGGCAAAGTTGATTTCATATTCGTTTTGTAGCCTTGGACTCAACATCGATGTTGAAAGTATTGGTGCAGGTGCGTAGTTTACCATGGAAAAATGTTGAAAGGTTGAAGCTTGAGTTGTTGTGATGGTCGCAACACCACAGCATAGTGAAATACAAAGCTACAGGTAATCAGATATTAGCCCATGTGAGTAAAATTATTATTACATTCACCCTCTGGTGAACGGTCATGAAGATACTCTGCAAAGAACTTCTGAAGGTAAGTTTGGGACTGGACAAACTGAAGGGATGCTATACTTGTTCGATCTTGCTTCAATGAGTTCTTCTTGATGAGATCAGCATATGGTTTGTCCGGATCCAAGTTGCTGACTATGCTGCTACTGTCGAGTTTGAGTTCAAATGCCCAAGACTTGGTCATGGCCAAGAACAGCCCATTCAAGTTGGGATCACGAACTGCACGTCCAGCTCGCTGTGCTGTCTCAGCCATGTTCTTGCATATCCTGTACTGGACGACAACAAGAACACCTCATATATCAAGGCCCTAGACTATTTTTTAGCTTTGGTTAACCTCATATTATGTCTTACAGTTGCAGCTCCTGCTATTGTGTGAAGAATCTGACATGCTCCATTGGGCTCTGAGAAGTCTTCGAAGGTCTGCTGAAGGTACTTTGCAGACATGTCAGAATGGTAGTGTTTGACAAGCCCATGATTTTGAAGACATTGTGGAAGATTAGATTCGATAAACTCTGCCACATTGGTTGCATCTTGCTTCGAGTCATGAAAAACAAGAGTTTTTGGAATGGCCATTGGTGGATGGAAAGACAGTGGGATCAAAAAACGAAGGTTTTCAAAATTTCAAAGGGTGCCAACAATCAGGAGGGTGGCATATGTAATATTTGGGTGATTGGTAGTGAGACATATTTCTAAACAATTGATTGGTATAGCAAGGTGTTGTTTAACATTCACAAGGATGTGGTCTGGTAGCATAGCGGATAAAACTTGGACTGGAGTGCCTTTTGGAAGAAGGACACGAAGGGAACCGAGCTTGCCGTATGCTGGGCGGAATGCATCTTCACCGTAATGGGCCAGTCCAGCTGTATGGATGTTGTGAGCTTCATCAATGTGGATGCGACCAATCTTTTGAACGAAGGAGCAATTTTCACAAAGAAGTCAGGCCAGGCCAGGGAGATGACCATTGTATGGCCCAAGTTGCTCAGGAGAAATGATAAGATGTTGGAAATTACTGTCTCGAACATTCTTTCAAACTTATCAAAATTACAGTGACAGAGTGCAAGATTTCAAGCATGAGAACTTCATGATGCTCACTTACCTTCCAGAGGTCTTCATCATGTGGTGTATCCTCATTAATTGCAATCGTTTTGATCCTGTACTGCTCACTCTCGAGTACATCAGTAAATCTCCAGATTGCTTATGTAAACTTTAACCTTACTTTATGCAACTTATGAGGTACTTGTGTCAAAGTTGAGAAAACCTAAGATAAGTAAAAGTACACTTGTTTCAGTAGATACCAATGCTGAACCCACACTTAATCACTCCTGAATCACTACTTTCTGACTTGAAAGAGCAAGGACAGTGGCACATGCCATGGATTCAGTTGCAAGTAAGCACATGTAAAGTAAAGAATTAAGTAGACCAGACAAAAATAAGTATGGTGTCCAGATTTGATAAGTGCAGAAATAGGATCCTGCAAGCATGGAAAAGTACACAAGTGAGTGCACAAGTCAATGAAAGTGATATGAAAATGTGACAAGTTGCATCCATTAAAAACGAGCAGGTGAAAATGAGCCGGGGTAAATGAGCAAGGGTAAACAAGTGGGCTAGTAGAAGCAAAAGCACAGCAATAGGAATGGAATGGGATGGGTATCAGTATTGCCAGTGCTGAGACCATCACGTCAAAGAGGAATTCTACAATGAAAGTCGTCAGTCAAGCATTAAGACAGTGTGATGGCTTACAGATCAAGGAATAATCGTCAACATCCTGTGAATCATCCATAGCTTCATTGAGATCATTCCTCTTGGCATCCTGCTCGCAAGTGAGGACCGCTAACTCTGCAATAGTTGTGATTTGCTCTGGGGTTTGTCTGCCTACTGCAGCTGTGAGCCCCCATGTAGCACTCCCCTAGTTTTGATCAGAGAGAGCGTATGCTGCCGTGCTCTCTTGTCCAGATGCTCAGTTGAAGCAGATCAGTGTCTTGATGGAAAATTTCCCCTTAGACTTCGAGGAACTCACCGTAATGGAAGCGATATCGATATCGCCATTGAGAATGAGGCGGAGTGCACATTCAAGCTAGATACAAGCATCTCCGTGAGTATTGGGGCAGTGGCAGTGTATGAAATAAAATTGGTACTGCAGCACTGCAAAGACCGATCATAGGCTGAATATCCCACCTCACAATATGGTTGTCTATGTCTGTTACGAATGCTCAGCACACTAGCCCCTATCTTTTCCGAACACACTACGAACACATTACGAACACATTACGAACATTGACTTTCGCATATAGCCCCTATCCATTACCCCTATAACCTGAGCATGGCTATATGCTCAAGTCCAGTCACTCCACCTCATGGTTGTTGTACATGCAACACACCATCTCACCTCAACACACCTCTAAAGCATGTTGTACCTTACTACAACACTGCCTTGTGGTCGTGACTCCATCTAACTCATATTGACTCAGTACCCTTAGCCCCGTCCATATGCTACACTGTAACTAATACCACCTAGCAGCCTCAAGGCCACTAGCTGTACCTTAAACCAGTACAATGACTCGGTATGCCTCCTCATGACTAGTTATGATTCGCTACCACTCATCATGACTCTGTCTGACTTGTCTACCTCACCTCCTCCTCATGTACTCTCCATTGTAGCATAGGATATCATTAGATCTAGTATACACACATGTACATACCCTGAGACTATATAAACCCCCAAGCACACTCGACTGGATCCCCAGTC